>BMAV01004609.1:125586-143674 GCA_019973955.1 Trichonephila inaurata madagascariensis | reverse complement strand
AAAATGCTTTGTAAAAACTCTATCATTACAAATCTTAAGCTAATAACAAATACAATACTTGGGAAATCATTTACTTGAAATTAAGAACGTAGCAATTCCTAATTCAGCAGCTCTGTTTATATTGTACAGTTATTTGGTACTTACGTATTAGCGTCACGGCAGCCAAATAGACGCCACGCAAATGGCGCCATTTTTCATCAAAATATTACTAGTTGTTTGTTTGTTTGTTTGTTTTCGTATAAAACACTTTAAAATCTTTTTTATTTTGATAATAAGGCGCAATTCGCGTGGTACCAATTTTGCTGCGGTGACGCTAATACGTAAGTACCAATTATTTTTATATATTTGTGTCTATTTGTTACAGTTCTTTAACTAATCTCCAACTTGAAACCTCTGAAGCGTTAAACCGCTTTTCTTCAGACGAAGTTATGTTTGGGTAATACAAAAATAACACCAAATATACCTTTATTTATCATCGAGCAGAAAACATGTCATGATTGTTGTTGTTTGCTTACAATAATAGCAAAATACTCCAACCACACTTTTTTTGGTATGTAATCCCATATTTCTATTTCAAAGATAACGAGAGCTTTGTCTAAAAAATTTTCCCGTAGAGAAAACCAAATTTATTTTCATGGGACTTTAGTTTGTTGCCATGACGACCGCCCTACTTCAATTTGTAAAGTTTCTAGAATGTCTTACGGTATGCTTTTCAAAGAATATTTGTATAGCATCAGCAAAGTAAACCAGAGATAGAGATGTGTAGAGAAATATGAAAAGTATTTTTATTTAAAAATTGCGTCTATTATATTTTTTATTTGCGTGAGTATAAAGGAGCAAATTTAGGAGAAACTTTAAATTTGTGGTACTTATGTATTAAAACACAAACTCGTTAGCGAAGTTTGGCGACTTTTTTGCTAGAAAAAAAGGATGAAATTCAAAATGAGAAATAATTTATTGCATGCACATTTCTAGTTATATTTTAAATTTTAATTAGTTTTTTAAAAAATTTGAAGCTTTAAATGGATTTTTGATACTTCTCCGTGAGACATTGCCATCCTGTGATGACCATGTCTTGCCGGTTCCGCGTAAGCTAGAGGTGTGGGATTATCAAAATGATGAGACATAATTCTTAATACAACTTTTATTAAGAGTAACTTATAATACTTAAGTTCTAATTTGACACTTATTAATTAGAGTGAGAGTTGAGCCCAAATTAAATCACGTATTTAAGTCAGATCACGCAATTAGATTCTCTATCTCAATTATCCTAAATAATCCTGTTATCTAATCACTTATATCTAATATTACCTTTTCCAGTCTGGTCCCTTGACCTAGAGAATATAATCTATAACTTTATATTTGAAGATTCTTGATCCGCAATGTAGCTAATTCTTGACTGCCTATTCTTGGTCCGCAAGATTTCACACTAAGCTTTGTCACGCTATTGATCGGAATGATTCCACACTACAATCTCTGAGCCTGCTACGCTATGCTATCTATGCTATTGCTATTGCTAGGTTTGCCGCGCTATCCTTTTATAGTATCTTTCATTTACATATTCGATCCGTTTCTCTTCTTGGTATTGGGTTGGAAAGGTTTTGCCATTAATCGTGGCCGTCAAAGAACATAGGAGTTATGTTAATCAGAAAGACGCGAGAGACGTCACATCCGTTTTGCCGACACAAATCTCTCTCAACAAGCAAGCTTTTTTGGCGACAACACACAATAAACACATAAAAAAAAATATTAATAAATGCTAATTCTCCTTTTTTTCATATATAAGGGAAATTCAAAAGAAACCCGGTCACTGATGAAAAGAAACGTTAACGATTTTATTAACTCAAAAATGTAGTTATACACAGTATTTTATACTAAAAAATAGTCGTCAAAACTGTTGGCACATTTATCTCGTCGTGACACTAGCCGGTCAATTCCATCTTTGAAGAAGCCAGTAGGCTGCGGTCGGATCCAGGCCTGAACCCAATCACAAAGTTCGTCGTCTGTTGTGAATCGATGTTCAAGAATAGTTCGTATTAGAGGTCCAAAAGCATGAAAATGACACGGTGAAAGGTCTGGACTGTACGGTGGATATTCCATCGAAACTGCTGCAATGTCGTCTTCACCAAATTTGCCTTGTATGGGCGGCATTATCCTGCAGGAAAATAACACCATTGGACAACATGCCTGGTCGTTTCGATTTGATGGCTCGACTAAGGTTCCAGAAAGTGGCTTGATAACGCTGGGCATTGATGGTGGCTCCCCGTTCCTGGAACTCGAAAAGCAGTGGGCCTTTGTGGTAAAAAAAGGACATCATGACCTTACCAGAACTGATGTGCAAGACCTTTGATTTCTTTGGTGGTGGTGAAGTCGAACGCTTCAACTGCTTGCTTTGCGGTTGAAAATGGTTACACCATGTTCCGTCACCAGTGACAATTTGTGTCAGAAAACCATATTCGTCCTCATGATAACGTTTCAGATGACTCAAAGACAGCGCCATTCGAGTACTGCGCTGTTTGGCGGTCAGTTCGTGGGGAACCCACTGCGCACAAAGTTTTTGAAAGTCCAAGTGTTGATGCATTATGGTGTGAATGGTGCCCACGCTAATACCAAGTAACAGATGAATCTCATCCACGGTGATTCTGTGGTTGTCGAAGACTAAAGTATTCAATTCCGCGATCATTTCCGGTGTGATGACCTTTCCAACACGTCTTTTCATTGACTATACTAGATTAGCATTCATGTTTTTGATTTCATCATCGTGGAAACACACTAGTATAATCCTGTTTATCATTTGCTCTATTGTCATGCCATTCATCTTAGCAAAATGATTCTGGAGAGTATGACATAATTTTTTAATAGGATCTTAGTCTGAGGAATTTCCAGACAAATCGAGCACTTTTATTTTTCACAGAAAAGCATAGACCTATTTCAGATTATGATAAGGGACCAAATCATGTTGAAATGTTCCATCAAATATTTCCATGAATGAAAGAATTCTACCGCATAACATTTCTATATATTTGTCAGAATTCATCATGCTTTTAAGAGAAAATAAGCTTCAAGTACCATTTGTTGTGGGGAAAAAATCCAACTTCTGTTTAGAAGGGAGTTTTACAATGTGTTGGATAGGATCCAGTAATAAAGTTTCAACTTCACTTCGTCAAACTACACTTGATTTGTATCCCTGCATAAATAAATGTTTTATCACTGAAAATCCCCTTCTTCCAGTCGTTAACAATCCATGATCGGTACTTTTAGCCTATACTCATCGTTTTTTCATCAATTTCTGGGTTAGAAATATTTTTTCTCAATCTTGATGCCTTAAGTCTACCTTCCAGAAGCTTTTTCCGTACAGTTGAGGTAACTCACTTCAACGCCATTATCCAATAAATCCCTTCAAATATTTATGCTTGTGTTTCTTGTACTTATTTTGTTATTTCTCTATTATTAAAATTTTTTCAATTCTTGGAGTAATTTTCCGCTCTTACCCATATTTTTTTTTTTTTTTTTTTTTTTTTTGAGACGATGATCCAAAATTTTGAAACGTTCTTAAAATTCTTGAAACACTTAATTTCATCACACCATCTGACATAGCTATATTTCTCACAGTCATATATATGTGTTCATTAAGAGTGATTTATTTTAGAACGGTTCTCCGGAGTAATATAAATCTCTGAACAAAAAAGTAAACGTAACACGTGTTATACAAAACGCGAAATTGAAATTAAAAAATGACCCACTGCAAGGCTCACAACTGAGCTCCTGATACACTAAAACAAATAAATTATAGTTAAAGTTGATCTGTCACACTACATAAAGGCAGATATAACGGGTTTGAGGTGGTTCGGCACATTACTAAAAATCACATACCAACTCAAACAAGAAAAACATGTTTGTCCCAATTAATTCGAACAGTATAGTATACACTGTTCACTTAAAATAAGCAGTCAAATCGTTTTCTAAGGTCTTCATTAACATATACAAAAAATAAGACACTCTTAACTTTTGATATTAACTACTATTTAGGAAAAAAAATGACAGTCTTCTCAATCCAATCAAAATGTCAGCTGACTGCTTTAAAACTATTCGCCTTCCCTGCTACCTGTGCCACCATATATCTAGGAAAAGTGGATTTCAAAGAATATTCCTGCTAAATATTGCTAGAATATTCGTAAAAATGTTTATTCTATGTAATTTTAAAGTGAGTGGTACTTTTAAGTACCGTCGGTAGATAAGGTGTTAAAATATTGTCAGCATAGTCTTCGGACAAACAAATTGATGGCATTCAGCTTCTGATTACTGAAATGTTTGGTTATGCTGGAATTCGACACGGGCTATTCTCCAATATTTCTATAGCTAAAATACCACTATATGCATACTTATTAAACATGCATGGAAAATTTCCAAAATATATCGCATCCTCCATCATAAGATAATATTCATATTTTATTACAGAAATTCTTTTGCTGGAATATTTTTGACATACTTTTGAGGTCAAGTCAAACAGTATCTAAAAAAAATCTATAGGATAGGCAGATTTGTGAAGAAAGAATTGGAGAAGACAGATTTTATTCGCCTAAAAAAACATCTTGGAGATTGACGGATTTAAAAAAGGCAATGTCATTTTATTGCACTTTTTAATAAAATTCTTTGGTACAATATCAAACATTTAAATATTCTTGCTACTATCTAACACATTTTGCTTCTTTGTGTTTTAACTGATTACATTTCTCGAACTGTCCACAAAGCTCTTACTATTCAAATGTTCGAATCATAAATCCAGTATTTCAATATATTTCAATAAGGATCATGTATCTTTCCTCTCTTTTAGCATTTTCAGAGATTTATATTCCGAATGATACATTTTTTTTAGCTTTAATTTTATGAATACTTCAAATATGGGGATAATTTATTAAATCTCTGCCTTCCTTTTCCCTGCTTTTTCCCTCTAGAAAGGAAAGCATTCATCTTCGGCTATTCATTTTTGCTAAATTTGTTTCTAGTTCTCGACAAAAAAAAAAGCCCAGGTTTCTCTTACCCCTCAAGCAATCTCTACTCGGATGAGGGGGTGGGGGTATAATTCAGTGAACCTATCATTTATAAGGCAAATGACAGAGATCGCCCAATCATTAATCAAATAGGATCGTTTCTTTCGTCTCTGCCCCGCCCACCTCTCGATGGGGAAAAAATGACCTATATATAATCCTTCTCCGCTTCTTCAGATAGGGGGAAAATCCCTTTTATGAACTTTCTATCTCCAGTAATCAAATTTATTTCAGAAAAATTTCTTACCTTTTCTTTTCATCTTGTAATATCTCATTTCTGAATTAGTATTTGCAAGTGTTTCTCTCTTTCTTTTTGAAGATGATGAAGATTTCTCAGTGATGATATTTACTTTGATTTAATGTTCGAAAGAAAAATGATGGAATTTTTTATTTCATTTAAATCTTTATATCAAAGCTGCAGGATTATTATTTCTTTTCAAAATATTTCCAGATACAGATGGTTTGGAAGTACAGAAATATAAATGTAATTCAGTTTTCTTTCCAACTCAGAGGAATTTATTTCTAATTAGCAGAGAAAATAAGCATTGCTAGCTCTTACTAATGTGATTATTAAATAAATAAATATATTTTGCAACTTTTTACTTTTTTAATTAAATATATTAAACAAGAAGTAAATATGATTTGTGAAAAAAGTGTTATCATGTTGTAGAAATTTAATATATATATATTTTTAATTAATTGAATTTAATCCAATTTAATAAATCATTTTAGTGAATGTTAAAAAAAATTTAAATGAAGAAAAAATTGTTATTTCTGAGATTTACAGTTATTCTTAACTGCATTGAACTGCTGACATTAAAATTTTAAACATATATATATTCGGAAATTATGTAGGATTATATAAAAGATCATTTTCGGTGAACATTTAGGTTTCAATAAAAATTAGTTCTGAAAAAAAAATGATTTAATACATAAACCTACTTTGCGATTGCGCAGATTAAAAATTGAGTATATTTTTCGAAAAAAATTGATCGACGGTGTAATACTTAAGTATCGAAACAATATTATAAAACATAAAAACAATTTTTAGGCAATAGAATCAATTTGATTTGTAATGTATTCTTCACATCCAAAAATCAATGAGAAATAATAAGAATATAGTTTTTGGGTGATTTATTAAAGATAAAAATACTTTAAAAAAATGAAAAACCCATTAATTTTGAATGTATATTATGCATATTTCAACATCATTACTAAATACAATAAAGGTTATCTTACAGCAAAAACATAGTTAAAATTAATAATTTAACGAAGTATTTTAAGCATAATACTTTATGTAAATCTTACATTATTTGTGCGATTTTATCACCTTAAAGTAATCATTAAAAAATTTTCCTACGTTTCTTAGAAATTATTAAGCTAATCAATTTATTTTTCAATTAGATATTTGCATTTATAACGTTATGTTCTCAATCTTTTTTTTTTATCCCAATTCAAAAAACAACATTTTCTAAAATATTGACTTATCTCGTTGTGCAAGCAATTTTTATTTACTTTCTTAGTCAAGAATTTTAATAGAACTCAAGAAAGGTAAATTTTATTAACGAATAATTCTTGCGTGTTCGTTATTGACACTAAGCATTTTTTGATAAGAAATTTATAGGTATATTCATTTCAACAAAGTTTGAATTCTTTTCTACGCATGTAACAAACACAATTGTTTTAAGAATATCATTTTAAAGTTTTATATTGGACTTATAAAAATGGTCAGTTATGTTTGTAAAAAAATATTTAAACAAAATGAATTTTTTAATTGGTGAATTTTTTTCTTGGTTCATTTAACAGGTGGAAGTTTAATTCAAGTAAAATCTAGTAAATTCCATTGGAATTAAATGAAATTAAAGGGAGTTGTGGAAACCTCTCTCTATATATATACTGACAATGTTAAATTGGCTGTTTTCGATGTACATTTTCTCAAATCTGTTATATGTACATGCTTGAAATTTTTTTCATACAATTAAAGTACTCCTTTCTCATACTGAAATGAGCTTTTAGCTAATTTTGAATTTTTTAATAATTTATGAAATATTCTATCAAACATTGCGAAATTTGATCCATTTTTCACATAAAAAATTTATAAAAAATAAATTTTTGAGTTTTTTTACAAAAAGCTTATTTCAGTATATATTAGCCATCATTATAAATATATCATAAAAAAATTTACATATCTGTAAACAGTAGTTTCTCAGAAAAAGTACATCGAACATCAAAATTTACATTTCGAGATAAATCGATTTTAATGTATACATTGAGACTTCTAATCGGTTAGGAAATAAAAAAAAATAAAAAGCTCAATTGCAATAAAAGATACATGTTTTGCTTTATATCAGACGTTAAATTTTTAAGCAGAAATGAAGTACTTCGTTTACATTTTTCGCTTGGTCCAGTTTCAACGATTATTTAAAAATATGTTTTAAGGGACTCTAATTACCCTAGAGGTTAAAATAAGTTATTTTTAGAAAGGTTGAAATCTATACAATTTGAAAATGTAAAAATCCCAAATTGTCAAAAAAAATATGATTTTATCTTTACAACACTTAAGCTTTAAAGAACGAAACTAATTGTGTATGGTAGTATGGCAATATGGCGTTCTATAAGAACAGGCTCTTGGCCCAGAGGCATATTATTGGTCAGAGGAGCGGAAAATGAAATATCTATTCTAACCACACAATCCATTCCCATCTGAAATGAAATCCCAAATTAATTCACTGTATTTTTGTTTGCTAATGTCACACTTTGATGCACCAAGAGGGCTATTCAAGCCATACCTCGTAATTTTGAACCAGGGTGAAGCTACGAATAAGAAAACCGAGATGGTAACCCACTCTTTCCAAACACTCCCTGAACGAACGAGCCTTGATAAATTTAACGTGTATCAATTTTTCTACCCCACCAGGACTCAAATTCACTACTGGGAAGATACAACGCTGGTCACAAGCTCATAAAGCGCACATAGGCCTCATTAAAGCGCAAAGTACAGGGTGTCCAGGCTTAAAGTGTTCAAACGTTATGGTTTACCATTACGGAACTACCCATTAGAATGTAATAAACTGGTTCATTTGCGGATTGGAAACCCCTCCGAGACTTTTTGGGTCTGGACAAATTGGCCGTACGTGCGCGCATTATTCGGCAATCGCACACGATGAACTTGCTACTCTGACTTAATTAGTAAAGATGTGGACGCCATAGCAAAAGGTGCAGTGCGTACTTGGTTAACGGAATTTCATTCAGTCACGCGTGTACAGCGACGTGTTCGAACAGAATGAAATGTTGATCCTTCGACATCCAAATCTATCCACCAATGGGAAAGAACTTTAAAGGAGACGGGAACTTTGGCAACTCAAACTGGCAAGTATCCTTACGTTTTCGTGATAGAAGGCACTGTTGATCGTGTGCGTGATTCATTTTGTAGGAGTCCTGATAAGTATATTTATTAGGCAAGCCAGAAACGGCATTCCATTCTGTTCGAACACGTCGCTGTACACGCGTGACTGATTTAAATTCCGATAACCAAAACAAGCACTGCACTTTTTTGCTGTGGTGTCCATATCTACTAATTTTACTAGTGTAATAAGTTTATCACCTGCAATTGCCAAATAATACGCGCATGTTCGGCAGATCAAACTAGACCCAAAAAATCCATGGATTAAGAGTTTATTACATTCTGATGGGAGGTTCCGTAATAATGAGCAATAACTTTTGGATATTTTAAACCCGGAAAAACCCTGTAGATTGCTTATGGGACTATGACAATCTGTTATTTATTAAATATAACGCTAATTTCTTAATGCGGTTTTAAATTATTGGCTAGAGGAAAGAGGGATAAAATCTGTAATCCATCAAAAACAAAGATTACATTTTAAGGATCTTATATCCTGGAAAGATATAAGTATAGGTAATTATTCCATCATCATTTACAGTTAATTCAGAACTAAGAATTCAATTACTTATAGTTCACAAAGCAGTTGTAATGCATCATTATTTCAAATAAATTTATTACCTTTCCATTTGTACCTGTTGCATATCCTCACGATTTGAAGTATCGGTACTTGCATATTAAACTGTTGACCAATTTCATTGAATCAAAATATTACCCTTGAGTATTTAAATGCAATACCTTTTTTTTATAGGCTGAATCGTTCCCATGCATGTTAAAACACAATATTCCTGATTGTGCGTGCTCGAAAATAATATCATTATTTATAATTCGTAACTTTCATCTTCACAAATTTTGTTCAAAAAACGATTAAAAATAGGGATCTATTTTCTAAGGAAAAGAGCGCAATAGAGTATATCGGTATGATACGTAAGCACCCGAATGACTGTTTAGTTTAGCAAAACAACAAAACATCGCGAATCTTCGCAACATCAGATTATTTATACGAACTTATGTAGAGTAATCAACGAGAAGAAAGGATATTTGTCGTAATTTCAAATGCAATTACGGCGTTTCGGCGTATTAACTTAAAGTGACGTTTTATTTTTAAAATACGTTATTCTTAGCCTTCGCCACGTTATTTGTCGATGTACTGATATGGAAGCAGTATACGCGGGAATTTGATTTCAGAAAAGATAACAGCATTTGGCGACATGTTTTAATTTGGCGTTGTCTTTTGATTTGGCGAAATTGATCGACGGTATAATACGTAAGTTTAAAGAGAACATTACAGCCCTAGAAAATTAGTTGATTTCTCCAGGGACAAGATAACCAATCGTGACTGTTTCAGGTTGTAGAGGGGGAAGGAAACTAGAATGGTAAGGGATAGATAAGGTGATTCATGAAAGATGGTCAGTCAGATATAGCATCGGCTAAAATAAAGCGTAAATATATTTATCCTTTTCAATATGTCTCTCACAGTGTTGATGTACCTTGCTTAAAACAATTAAATTATACATTACCTCCACCGTGTTATCCCAATTTTATAACACACGACAACGTCCACACATAATTCTCTCCTCCACATCAATCAGTATCTCAAAGCACATCCATCACCTTTCCAAGCGCATCTTTCCGAAACCAATTCCCCATTCTTCGCTCATATATTCTTCTAAAACGCTTTTATGGCCCCTCCAACAGCTGCCTCCATCCTCACCGCCAAAGGCCAAAGAGCACAAGTTGGCAAACAACTTCCCCATCCCCCAGTTATGGGCCGAGGGGATTAATTTTTAGAATTAATGCCTTTCCACGGACTAATGCCTCCGAAACCAATATCAGGCATCCAAAGAAGAAAAGGTGCCTTTTTAAACATCACCAAATTGATGACCGACCGACAGATCACAGGGGCCAAGCGCGGAAGAGAGTGAAATGAATAAATGCAGCCACCAAAAATCCCATTTTACACGTAAATGTGTTTGTGCCTTATGCATAATTTATGATCCACTCTGCTCAAGAAGGTGAAAAGAAGGAAAAAATTGTGGAATCAGAGGATGGGGTGCCTTATTTATTAAGCAAAAGGGCAGAGTCAATTTGCCCAGCACTCATTGGTGGAACGGAATCTTGAAATTGGGAGCGGAATAAGATTGTGATTGCACACACGCCGTCTTCGCTGAGCTAATTACGTGCAAACGTGCTTGTGAAGTTTCACACACCAGAGTTGCAAGATGGGATTCTTTGTATTTGGATTGATCTTCAACTGTGTGGGTTCAACTGTGGGCATTTTCTGGCTGTAGACTGGTGAAAGACGAAGTTTTATTTACGTGATTCAAATTGCCAAGATTGATATTCGATCGAGTCAATGATTTCAATGAATTACGGTCCACTAAATATTTAATTAAAGATTATTAATGTATGAGAGGATTTTTTTAAATCTGTCTAAATCTGGTATCTTGTTTGAAAGACTTGAAAATAAACTGAGCCTTAATGTTCTATATAGCCATTTAGTCATCGATAAATTCATTTTCATTTCTATATTTTTACTAGCCATTAACACTAAACATACCATAACCGGTCTAAAGACTGCTTTTGCTATGGTAAAAATATGGAAAGAATGAAGTGTTGGTATGTTTAGTGTTAACCGCCCACTTCGATATATATTTCATGAAGCTATATGGCTATATATAGTTTTTAAGATATGGATACCTAGATCCTAGCATAAAAGAAGGAGGGGGGGAGAGAAACACAAATAAGCAAATTTTTCTGTGAAACAAGTGATCCTTCTCCTAATCTTCCGTAAACACTGGCAAGGTCATTTTATCGTGTTCCAAAGCCTTCGGATAAGTTGTAATGATAGCACCGCGAAGAAAAGAATCACATTTTGGAAAGACGTATATATACGTCTAATCACTCGAAGCTCCGGTTGAGCGAGATGGATACATACTCCAGTGGCAGTTAAGGGGTTAAAAATATTATTTATTCTCATTAAAATTAATTACGGATTTTGCTTTAATCTAAACATTTAGACTTTGACATGAAGGCAAAAGTATTCAACGACAAAATTTAAAATCTATCAGAATGAATATTATGAATTTTAATTAAAGCGGCCCATCTGCAACCCAAATATCGGTATATTTTTCTTAAATCAAATTTTAATAACGTTTTAATGCATTTTGAACTAATTATTCGCAGTAATTGTTATTTTCCAAAGATTATCATCAAGTGATTTGAACACTCTCTTGATCTCCTCACGTGTGCGTTGTTGTATTAGCGTGATGATGACTTAAATTTTGCCAAGTTCTTTAATTTTCTTATTTTCTCATCTTAATTTCAGTCGTTGAAGCCAGTAATGAAAAGATTTTTCAATAATTAAATTTAAATTGAGATCAGAATTAAAAGGATTAAGGTAGAGTAATACCCAGGAGATCGTCGACGAATAATAAATAAATATTAAATTGTTATATTACGGAGTAGCTTAACGGCTTGTCTAATAATTCCAATCGTTATTATTTTATCTAAGCGATTATTGAGTGATTTTAGGCAAGTTTATCGTGCATTAAAATTGTGTGTTAACACGTAACATACTAAATCAGAATTCAGACGAAAGTTTAAGTGTCCGTCTACTATTTGATTTATTGAAAATAATGTTAATGCTAGTAATTTCTTCTTTCTCAATTATTTTACTTAAATCAGTTAAATTTCTCAATTTATTTATTGAAATGCAATCATTCAGATTTAAAAATAAATAAAAGTAGAAATTCCAAGGTACATGCACTCATGAGCAAAAAAATTAGCTCACCAAGATATAATTGCGGGATCGTAACGAAACTTGACATGAAGGTACATGTCGGTGAGATATGCAAATGATTAGAAATGCAGTGTGATTACGCATTACGTATAGCCGGTAGAGGGCGTTTAACGTCGTCCTCCGTGAAGTATAAAACAGGTAACCAAAGCTTGTTTGAGTGCGCTGAATCGTTCACAAAGAAAGAGCTGAGGTAGACATGCCATTACGCCGTTTTCGAAGACAATATGAGCAGCTGTCGCAGTGTGAGAGGGGGAGAATCATCGGCATGATGGATGCTGGGTGGACAGCTAGGCGAGTAGCTCGTCAATTAGGCCTCTCTAATTGTGTTGTGAGGAAGTGTTGGGACCAGTGGATCTGAGAGATGTCATTTACACGAAAATCA
Source organism: Trichonephila inaurata madagascariensis (assembly GCA_019973955.1). Classification (NCBI taxonomy): domain Eukaryota; kingdom Metazoa; phylum Arthropoda; class Arachnida; order Araneae; family Nephilidae; genus Trichonephila; species Trichonephila inaurata. The sequence goes on along the minus strand of BMAV01004609.1, from coordinate 131,042 downwards.
AGATCAGAACGCCCTCGATAGACTAGTCGTTGAGGAGACCGCCACATCGTAAGAAATGCACGCGTACAACCAACTGATTCATAGGCCGCCATCCAGGCACAGGTAGCACCTTCACTGGAGAACCCTGTGTCTTCTCGAACCATATGAAGAAGCTTAGCTGAAGGATATTTGGGATCGTGACGTCCATTAAGTGTGCTGCCCTTGACGACCACCCATCGACGCCTCCGTTTGGAGTGGTGCCGCGCACGAGGAAACTAGACTACAGAGGAATGTTAAAAGGTTGCCTTAGCGACGAATCCAGATAATATCCAGTGATGACAATCATTTTCGTGTCACCGTGGGGAAAGCATCAATCCTGCCTTTGCTTTACAACGACACACCACTCCTACAGTTGGTGTGGTGGTATGGGGTGTTATTGCCTACAATACACAGTCACCCCTAGTATCGATGCGTGGTACCATGATACACAGCGGTATGTCCATGACATCCTGAAACCACATGTGTTGCCACTCCTGCAACGGCTCCTATTAGCCATTTTTCACAACAAGACCATGCTCGGCCTCATACGGCAAGGGTCTCATAAGACTGTCTCTGCACTGTTACTACCCTTCCTTGACCTGCCGGATCCCCGGATTTGTCTCCAATCGAGCATTTATGGAATCATTTGTGACAGCGAGTTGGGCTTCCCACGAGTTTGAAGGTACTAGATGCAAGGTTACAGCAAATTTGGAATGAAATGTCTCAAGACATCATACAGAACTTGTATACCTCAATGCCCGATCGTATTGCATCGTGTATTTGCGCTAGAGGGGGTTCAGCAGGGTATTAAATCCTCCTTTCTTTTGCCTTTTTCTCTGAAATAAATTATCCTTTTTCTTAGATTTTCTAATTATTTACTTATATCAAAGTAGTCATTACGTATGTAAATTTTCGTTTCATTTTGACGACTCCTTGGTGCGCCAATGTTTTTGTCCATGAGTGTATTTACATTACAGAGCTCAAATTGGCTGGTTAAGTAGACATCTAATCACGAGATTTTTAGAGCGTCGTGGGACTAAGACTGATGTACCTCACCCTTTGAAATATATCTATGCAGTGACATTTTAAGACTTATTGAGGCCCTGGGCCTATATCTAAAATTAGGCCCCACCTGTGGTCCTTAAGATCATATCGAGGAATAACATATAATGATTAAAATTAATCGGATCACGATCTTATTGAGAATGAGAAGTGAGTGAGACAAGCCCTACCTCCCTCCGAGAAACTGGGCCCGGGCTCATTTCTCCATTCCTTACAACGCCCATGTATCAAGTATTCTGGATGTTTGGACAGTATTGTACCATATTAGATGATAATTACAAAGCTTGTGGCTATATTATTTGTATTTTATACACAATCATATTTAGTTAAGAATCAAATTATTGAAAAGCAATAAAAATTCTATACATTTGTTATTTTTTTCAGTTTAATAAGACTCAAAATTACAATTCTATCATCAATGATCAAATTCGATTTTGAACACGATAGAATAAAAAAAAACAAACAAGAAATTAAAAATAATTATTCTAAATACCTTAACTATTCAATTGTAATTACATTATAATAATCATTCTGCATTTAGGTTCAATTATTACATTTGAAGTTAATATTGCTGTATTTTATTTTTTCAAAACCTACTCGGCTTAATCTGAAATCATCCCAATTAAAGCATCGTCATCTAATTGTATTCTTTTTTTCTCTCTCTCTTGTTCCGGAGGGGTTAACCCTTTCCCTAATCATTTTCCCCACAGAAAACTAAACAAAAGATCCAAAATTATCCAATGTATCTCATTTCACGAGCATGTTTGCAACCAGCTAATTGAGCAAGTCCCGAAAAGCCCGCTTTAATTTGTGCCAAATGGCCCATTTCCTCGCCAAGGTCCTTTTCGAACTTCGCCACCTCCCGGTCGTGCCTGGGGCTGTCCCCAGTTGATGCCGAAGAAGCCAAACTGAAGAGAGAAAAGGCCTTTTGGCCAGCAAAGGTTGTTAATAATTTCGCCCAATTATCCCAGTACAAATTGGACTCCAAACAACCCCGCTCTAATTAGCAGGCGTCCTATTTCGGGTGGAGAACTAATGGCGGGGACGTTTTCGGTTTCCTGCACGATATAATCCGCGCCAACTCCTGGAGGGGTTCCAGTTTCGCGTGCAAAATTATTAAATTAGTTTTATTTTCCATTTTAACTGGAAAGGTTAGTCAAATGATTGAAAAAGGTTGTAACTTGCTTTGAGTCCCTATTGCATTGTAGTAGAGATTTTTGTTAGGTTGTTCGCAAGTTGTAAATCAGAGTGTCGGATACAAACTACTTTTTAATGTTTCAACTTAATTTATCATTAGCACGCAAAACATAATTACTTTTCTGTCTTGTAGTCTTGTAATAAATGAATGGTAAATTTTATGGCATTTAATGTGTGGATATATATTTCTTCTTATAAAAAGAATTACCTAAAAGGTCCTAGAAGCAAAATTCAGAGGAAAAAATGTCGAAACCTGTGAATACGAGGGTCATTAAGAAATTTTTGAGACGCATCTAGGTTTCTAAAGTTAGACTTACAAAATTTTAGCATTTTTTTTAAAGTTGTCTCCTCCAGCATCAATACACTTTTTTGACAAATTTTCCCCCGATTAAAATGCCTCAAACCATTCATTTCTTGGAATTGATGAAAATGCATTTATAGCCTCGTCAATCTCTTTTTCTGAATGTAAACGAAGTCCACGTAAGTTCTTTTTTTTAATTTAAAAAATAACTAAAAGTCACACATAGATTGATCCAGATTATTCTCCAGATGTCGTTTTGATTTTATTTGTTACTGCTGAAGAAACTTGACTGTTAATCCGGCTGTATGAGAAGAAGCATTGTCATGTTGAAGCATTAGTTCCCTAACATTTCCTTCATGGAGAATTTCTGGAAGAAATTTAGCGGTATACCAGTTTGCTGTTACTGTCTTCAGTCCTTCCAATTTGATGGTTTTGACCAATTTCGTACTTCTGAAGAAAGCAGCATACATTCTGTTTTATTGCTTGTTGACTTTTCACCACTTTTAACGTAGGATCATCTTCAAAAACCCATAGTTTGCTTTCTTGACTTGTTGGAACATCAAAAAACGGTTTGTATGTTTCATCACCCGTTACAATTTTAGAAATGTTGCAATGGCCGCCATCGCTTAGCAATTTAAGGGATTTTTTTACTGATTCTGACACACTCCTTTTTTTTTGTGCTGAATTAGATTATGGGGAACCCATCGCCAAGCTACTTTTTTTCATAAGTAATTCTTCATGAATAATTTTGTATATGACTGCGGATCCAAAGTTAAAAAAAAAAAAAGTTCCTTCTGTATCATTTGGTAGGTACATCGATTATCATCCGTTAACATTTTTCGTTTGGCAGACACATTATTTGGGATTACTGCCGACCGTGGCTATTCTGTGTGCTCTTCATCCTGAAGTGAATTGTGACCACTGCAAATTTCTTTAAAGCATCTGAATACAGTAGCACGACATAGAGATTAATTCCCAAATGCTAATTGCAGCCGTTGAACACACACACATTCGTCTTGATATAATCCCGCTTTAAAAGCATATAAAACCATAGCACAATAATATTCTCGCATCAACTCCATTTTCTCTTCTGTCTAAATTTTATTCTACGCTCAACAATTTGAAGAAAGTCAGTTAAAAGTCATCTGCTGCGTTAAAATACTTTGTATTTTCAAATTAAACCTCTAAGCGGTCTGCACTTAAAGTCTTGCCATTCTGGAGATGCTTCAAAAATGCACCGCACATATTTTTTTGCTTTCAGGTGGGGTTCTCAAAAGCGGTTGAGCCGTATTTTTAAGAATGCGGCTCAGCCGCTTTTGAGAATCTTGCTTGAAGGCAGAAAAAGCATCTCTGGAATAGCGGAATTTTAGGTGCAGACCGCTTGGAGGGTTAAACCTTTAATTTTTTTTTTTTTTTTTTAGCTTCTCGTCTGCATGTATCTCAAAAAGTTCAGAGTTACTCTTGCATGCATCTTTATCCTTTTTTCAACTATTTTTCACATCGCAACTGTTTTAGTTTTAAATACCAACCACGGGGATTTAAAATTTATCTAACATTTTCCCTCAGATTACTGTTTCTAATTTTTAATTAATTTTTAATTGCTTTTTGCATAGTTTTGGAAACATTTTATGGTAAAGAAGAAAGTTTTTTATGTCTCACAGAGTTACAAAAAGAAGAAAAAAACACAACTATATACTATCCGTTACCTAACCGCTTCACTGGGTTGTCATGATGTTGTGACTATATATTGTTTATGAGATTTGACATCTAATATCTTATAGCACATCAGGCTTTCGATAGCATTCAAAAACATTCATATAGCACTTGCCTCTAATATTAAAAAGGCCAATTTGAATTTTTATTTATTTATTTTTTTTTTATCTTTTACACCAACACGTAATCCCTTTCCCTTTAGGATTCGATTACCGAAAAACCTGTTCTTCTAAATAAGGAAAAGAAAAAACACTAAATTTAAAGCCGGCAGGTATCTAATAATTCAAGATCAAAATTTTTTTTTATCTGGAAGACCCTTCTCGTCGATCGATTTCCGTAAACTCTGTCTTAGCAAATCTCTATTTAAAAGGAACATGCTTCTATCTGTAGATCTAATAGCTCAAGAATGGAAATTTTTATACATAACGATTCAGAAACTATCTTGGGGCGTCGGTTTCCTCAAACCCCTTCATAGCAAATCTCTGCTCAATAAAAGGCGTGCCAAATTTGAAGTATGAGGTCTGAAAGTTTCCGAAATCGTGAAATGAGTAGTGAATGAGTCGCTTTTCTCCTATATATAGGAGAACCTAAGACATAATCGATTCTGAGCCGCATTCGAAATTTTTTACACGTTTTGAGAAAAGATAAAAAATTATGTAAAAGGTTCATCGTTATCCAATACTTAAGGAATTATAAGAAATTTTTAATGAGAAAAAATAAGAAATTAATAATTAATTTATTTTTTCAGCATTAAAAACTTTCAAATACATACATGTACCTATAAGAACTCTAACCGTCAGTATCAAAAATGATTTGTCACTCATATTGTCACAGCTAACTTCGGAATTGGTGCTGGTATCGCCATCGACTCCCGTGCAATCTAATACATTTTTTTCCTTACAACTTTTTTTAAAGAATGTATCGTAGAAGAACGTAAAAGAATTATTAAAGACTGTTGAGCATTCACAAATAAAAACTATATCGTTTTGTTTACGCCATAAACGTATATTTGTTTCATCCGAGTCAAATTTTCAAAGGCCACTGCTCTGTTTCAGTTTTTTCTGCATGTAGATTCCCTCCCATTTTCATACTTGCTTCACAGTGAACTCATCCTGATGATATGACAGATATATTTGATGTTTAGGTGATTAAAAGAAAGCGTATA
>BMAV01004609.1:104335-120113 GCA_019973955.1 Trichonephila inaurata madagascariensis | reverse complement strand
TTTCAAAACATTCTCGTTTTATGAAAAATGCTTCTATTATAATAATACTTTGCCTGTATACATCTCAGACCTCTGTACAGAGGCTGAACTAAAAAATTTGAAATATATATCTTAGAAGTGGATTTATCCATATTTTACTACAACAGAAGGGACAAATTTTAAGAAAAAAACGCCGATAATTATTTCAATTGGTGGTACCTCTGAAATTAATGTGAATTTTTCAAAAACTCTAGTTCACACTCTTTGGAGAAGTCTTTACTTTATATAAGCACACACACACAAACACAAAATATTATTATTATAGAAGCATTTTTTATAAAATGAGAACGTTTTGAAAAAAGGTTATTCTAAGTTAATTCTTTGCCAAAATATTATATTTAAATAATTTTTTGTCATAATGTCCTTAAAACTATTTTACACATGTATTCTAATCTAAGTGACACTAAATATCATGAAAATTATACATTTATGCGCTTTTTTAAAATCACGGTTCCGAACGTTGTCGGATACCTCTTAAGAATCTAATTTAATGCATAGTTCAGTTTAACTTACACTTCACAAAGCTTTTTATTGAATTTTAGCATAACATCAACATACTTTTGATGAAGGAATCTCTAAAGCTTCTTGATTTAGCAAAAAAACGCAGAAATCTCTACGATAAATTACGTTAGAGCAAGAATTTTTTTAAGTATACAATTTGTTAGGTAATGTATTCTTTTAATAGCGACAGTCATTTTTTTTCCATCTTAAATACAAAAAAGAGAAGCACTCTCAATTTAAAAACGCAATAACAACAAAAAATAGAACGAAGATTAGATTTAAAGCCTCTTCATTATTCAACAGAACTCAGATTTCAAGTAATTAGACTTGTCATTGAAACCCCTGCTAGAAGCCCTGCGGCTCCAACCTCTACAAGACCTTTTCTAAAGAGCACATTCCTATTTTAATTATTCAAAACAGTTTTTCAATGCGAGGTAGGATTTTTCCCTAAGCGGAATAAAAAGGAAACAAAAAAATTCCCTCTACATGTCTTAAACATTGTTACGACAACACTACATCTAGATTTACTTTCTTTCCTTAGCTTCTCATACTCCAAGAGGGAAAAAAAATAGTTTCGTTCTTTTTTTTTAATTCCGATTTAATACCTTTTAAAAGGGGGAAAAAATGTAGTACTGAAGTAGAGAATTTTAATAAAACGACTGAGAAGCGCATTAAGTAGAACGATTGTAGCGAGAAAGTTATATGTGTTTTTTTCCCCAAGCTTTCTCACAAGAAGCATTTCTAGAGAGCTATCATTACTCCTGTTCAGTTCATCGTCGCGAATTTTCCCTTTCGTTTAAAGGGAAATCGCTTTCCACACTGCTCAAGGAGGGTAAGGTGCATTCTGTTATTATTGAGGAGCTGGCTCTTGTAGAGAGGAGAAAAAAACAGAGAATTTCCTTGGTCCTTTTGGCGAGTATCCAAGGATTTCATTATACACGAGCTCCGTCGAAAAGCCGAAGGGTGAAAATAAAGAATAATTGAACATTTAAACTCTTACATTCCACCGACATTGTTCACTAGTTAATGTTAATTTGATAGTTCAGGTGCTGTGAAAGAGTTTATAGTAGTTAGATATCGATCTTGAAGAAAAAAAGTATACAAAGGTGTGTTTTTTTCTCTCTCATCAAAAGCAATATATCTTCAATTGCAATAGTTTTCCCTTTTATAGTCTAATTAATAAAAACACACAAAGAATTTTGTTTGTTCAGAAGATAGTGATTATTAACAGGGTACTTGATTAAAAAAATCCTAAGGAACAAATATATAACAACTAATAAAAAATAGTTTTTTAAGTCAATTCCTACTTAGATCAACAACGAAAAATTTTATTTTAGCTACTTTTTATTAAATAGTTACAATTAATATAAATATGTATATACATAGGACAGAATCACAACATTAAGTGGTCATTGATTTTTATTCATTATCACTAAAGTATCGTATCGTCCTTTCAATTTCAGTCCAACTGAATGCTTTAAAACGGGAGAAAAAAACCTTTTCAAGTTTTGACACAAGTCGCCAAAAGGGTCGCTGAGTCTCCAACGGGGCTGTATTTGTAATTCTTTAAATAATTAGTTTTAATCAATTAATTTTTATTCATTATAATTAAATTATTGTATTGTCATCCAAAATGATCCTGGATATAAAGTTTCAGCTCAATTCAGCGCTTTAAAATGAATTTTATTAACGATTGAAAATTCCACCAAGATAAATAAATAAATATACAAATATATAAATAAATAAATATATAGACAGTGCGAGCTTAATAGTAAGAATTGAAAAAGGTATGGTACCCCACCTTCGTAAATTTAGCAATTTTGCAAAATTAATAATCTTATTTCAATTAGTGTTTCTAAATTTAAATATTGCCATTGCAAAAAAATTCAGCTTTTTCAATTGCGCTGATTAAAAATTGGAAAGGAGGAGGTGTATAAAGTATTTGTTTTAACTAACTATCAAAACATGCAGTAAATTTACCTTCTTCTTCTTAGAGTACTTTAATGTAGTTCGTGGTCTTCTCGTTGGTGTAATGTAGAAGTTTGGTAAGGTTAGTTCTGTTTCAAGTTTTAACATTATTCTAAAGTATTAAGTTCGTTGCCAACCGCCCCCGTTTTAATTGTTTGAATGACTATAATGAACATTTTTCAATCAGCCAATGAAACATTTTGTTAAAATTTAACAGATATTTTTCAAAATTATTATGGAAGTGTCAAAAAAGAATATATTCGTCACGTATTTTATTTTAATACTTCAGTAAAGGCAATAAAACTCAATATTAATGCGATGTAGAGTAATTATAGACAATAAGCATAAACCAATATCAACACACACACTCAGTGATAGTACATAAGCAATATATTAGGTTGGGGAAAAAGAAATCCATTATTTTTGCATGAAATTCAAAACTTTATTTAACGTGTTTCGGATTGTCCGATTTGGGTCAAATATATACAGTTTTGTTGAGTAATTTGTTGCCTTTTTAAAAGTAGCTTCATATTGCATCTCTCATAGAAGTCTTGGCCTTTATTGGCGAAAAACTCGAGTAATCGATTTTCACAATCTTCTCTTCATCCCATTTTCTTATCACTTTGGAAGTTTTGCAATGCGAGAAAAAGGTAGTAATCGTTTGGTGCCAGGTCCGGACTATATGGTGGATTACATTAAAACTTTCTAATCAAGCTCCCAGAGTTTCTGGCGAGTCACTACAGACATGTGTGGCCTGGCGTTATCCTAATGGAACACAACACCTCTTCTGTTGACCAATTCTGGCCCTTTCTAGTCAGTCACTAGCTTCAAACGTTCCAGTTGTTGACAGTAGATATCTGAATTTAGTCTTTGGCTCTACGGAAGCAACTCATAAAAAATTATTCCTTTCCAGTCTCACCAAATACACAGTAGAACCTTCCTGGATGTTAGTCCGGGATTGGGCACCGTTTGAGCTGCTTCACCGCGCTTTGACCACGATCGTTTTCACACAATATTGTCGTATGTGACCCATTTCTCATCTCCAGTCACCATCCGCTTAAGGAATGGCTTGATTTCATTCCATTTGGCCAGGTCTTCGCAGATGGGAATTTGATCCATCATGTTTTTTGGTGTTAAATTGAGTGGCACCCAAACATCGAGCTTCTTTTGGAATCCAACTTTGCTCAAATGGCTTAAAACTCTGTTTTATGGTCGATCTTTACGACTGGGTCTTTACGATCTTTACGACATGCTACGACTACTAACATGCCGGTCAACTGATTATTTCTGTGATTTTATCGACATTTTCGATGACGGGTGTGGGGCAAATTTAACATCAAAAATGCTTGAACGGAATCGACGAAACCAAAATTGCACGTAATTATCTTTTACTATACCAGCACCATAAACACCATTCACAATTTTAGCCGCCTGGCTTGCATTTTCGCCTTTATCAAAGAAAAACTGTAAAATGTGCCAAATTTTCTCTTTCTTGACTTCCATTTTTTTAACACCCTGTAACTCACAATTGAATGGACCAAACAAAAAACAGCAAAATAATTTTTTTAGTGTAAAACGTCACCTTGACAACGAGCATAAATTTGAAATTGTTTGATCGAAACTTCACGAGGTATCGACACAACAGCCATCTACCGACAAAATAATGGATTTCTTTTTCCCCAACCTAATATATAACACGTATGTCCCAAAATCATCACATAAGAGATATCCTGCACGCTACAATGGATACCAGCCCACGTAAATATCCTCGCTAATGAGAAAGTCGATGAACTTGCCATAGAGCTTGCCCCCAATCTTCTAACTTCACGACCCTCATCGACGCCAATGCAGTTGGCAGCCGAAGACTAATCAACAATAATTTTAAATATTCCATCCCAGCTCTAAATAGTAACCACACAATAGCATCGATAATAACTAGACTTAAATCAAAGCACGTAAAAGGAATGAAAATCTCAATTGATAGACAAAGAAGTCTTACAAATCATTGCCCAAAATGCCCTAATGTTCAAGTGTCTCCACAACATATCCTCAGCTGTCCAGCAATTCAAGTCAGGCTTTTCAAGATCAGCTCAGAAGACCCAGAAGATTTGATCTTCTCTAATAGAGCTGTTGAGAAGTTGCCGAAGCTGTCTTTAACAGCTTCGGAGCGATCTAAATATTCTTTTTTTTTATCAATAGGTACATCATGGACACGTCAATAACAACAACATATAACACGTAGTTTAGATATAAATCTAAATAGTAGTATACATAATAGTTTTTTATATAAGAACAAAACTCTTAAATATAATGGCTTAAATAAAAAAAAATAAAAAATAAAAAATTTTTAAACAAAAAAATATCAATTATTCTTTTAAGAATTTTTTATATTAAAGTTATTTAAGAGCTGATTACTCTGGATATATTGAGGATCAAGAAATATAATTATTTTTAAAGAACATTTATCTCCATAAGATTTTTTTTTAATTCAAATTATTTTGATTGCTGAACTTTTATATTTGTGCTCGAAATAAATAGGGAATTTAGAATATATCAATTCTTATTTGTTTTTAATAAAAGTATCTCATTTTCCATATTTAGTCTGTACTTTTGTACGGACACATGGAATATTATTTTCACAGTCCTTAAATCTAAACAATTAAAAAAGATAACAGACAAAGCGAGTTCATTCTTTTTATTTAAAAAAAAATCTCTTCCTAGGATTTATTAAAATAATTAGAATTTATTTAAATGTTCATAAGTATATGATAAAGAACTTACTTCGTTTAATTATGTATCATATCAATATTAATTATTGTATTACGTTTTATAGCAAAAAAAGTTGTGTTTCATTTCCTTTAATATGTAGGACTTAGTATGTATCTATCAATTCTAGCAATATTTTATATATTTACCAATTTGGTATATCAACATTTTGAAACTACTTACCCGCATTTATGTTTAAATTTGCACAGTCTGCCCATATTGCCTCTGGACTTGTCGCAAATCTAACCTGCGCCTGACTGTTCTATGCGAGCAGTGTAAATCGATAATTTACATAAATCTGGATTCGCCCAGCATTGTTTGGATGGGAAAGATATCAGAATCGTGTACAAATGCTCTGGCTCACGTTAATGGATCCCCAAAGTCTACTTAGCGAGAAACGGTCTACCGTTTGTATGTTCAATTGAACAACATTGGTTCAGAACTTGTGCACTTATCTCACCAGGGCTATGTGGCCGCACAGAACGGAATTAAGTTTTCTCACAATCAAGCTTATTGCATTATATCGTGTTGAGACCAGCATTGGTGAGTTTTGTCGGTGTTGAGTGGGATAGAGGACAGATGTTGAATCAAGATTGCCTTGTATTGTAATTGCCTTGTACCATTAGCCGAAGTGGACAAAGTTGTCTGAAGATGTTTATATCTTAATATAGAACACTGAACACTCCACATATTTGTATGTCTACCTTAACGCCCCTTAAAAATTAGTCAGGGGCTATTTTTTGTGACATGCGCTTTGTATTTGTGTCGATGCTGAACAACTATAAAATTAAAAACGATACACAATGTGGAATAATAATTTAATTTTTGTTGATATATAAACAAAAACAAGTAATATAAAAAATATAATATTTAGCAAATGTTTCTAGTTCAATAGAAATTTAAAATGTTTAAAGCAATACAAAGTATAAATAATTAACTCAATTATCATCCCTGTCACTTGACTGGACTTCGAAATCTCGAGATTCATCACCAAAAGTCTTAATATACTGCTACTATATACAATCCCTTTAATAGGTCAATCAATTGAACATATATTTGTAACAAGTAATATAAAAAAAAATTAAAGTCAATTTCTACTTAGATCAACAATGAAACTTTTATTTTAGCTACTTGTTATTAAATAGTTACAATTAATATAAATATGTATATACATAGGACAGAATCACAACATTAAGTGGTAATTAATTTTTATTGATTATAATTAAATTATCTTAATGTGACCCAAAACAATCATGTACAGAAAATTTCAGCTCGAATGAACGCTTTAAAATGTGAGAAAAAAAATCTAAAATTCTGACACAAGTCGCCAAAAGGGTCGCTACGTCGTCAAAAATGATGCCAACGTGGCTGTATTTGTAATTATTTAAATAATTAGTTTTAAACAATTAATTTTTATTAATTATAATTAAATTATTGTATTGTCATCCAAAATATTCATGTATGTAAAATTTCAGCTCAATTGAGCGCTTTAAAATGTATTTTATTAACGATTAAAAATTCTACTAAGATAAATATATAGAGAGTGTGAGCTAAGCAATTGGAGCGGAGGATTGGTTGTAATGCATAAATATATATAATGAAGAAAAGATATAATTTATTTGAAAACTTTTTAAAAGAAATCATTGATTTTTTGGCAGAATCGTGGACATTTTACTAGTAATAAAGCAATTAGGCAAACATTTTTTAGTGTACATTTTTATAACGGTACTAGTGAGAAAATAAATTAGGTAAAGTATATTGTTTGAATGAAATACAATATAAGAGCTGAATGTGTCGTATATTTTCCTAAAAGATTATATTAGAATGTACGAGGTATTAAAATTTTTTAAAGAGGGTCTTAAAAAAAAGCTGGTATTCTCCTCTTATGTACCTAGATTATTTGAATCGTTCTATTGCTAAATTCCTTATATAGTTTTTAAGGCAAATAAACTCGAAAGGTTCAAAAAACTAATTAACAGCTGTTATATTCTGAACTTTACTTAAAATTACAGTACAACTACATTGTAAGAATTGAACGAAAAGAGCTGTTTGCTAATGTAGAAACTTACAATAAGGTTTATTACAAAAGCTTCGTAGCTTAGTATTGCTCTAATCTGAGCAATTCAGAATTTCAGATTGCCCACGGTATTAGCTAGCACACTTGAAGGTCAAAGTGTTACTCTAATCACGACGGCGAATTGTAGCTTTTAGTCTGATGGCTACAGTTTCTGCACAGCACGTGTAAGGTTTATGGCTGGAAATTAGAAGCCATCTTTGATACAAGCAGAATATTTGACTTATCGAATTCTGGAGAGTCCGGAGCAAGTCACGTAGATTGTTCTGCTCCATACAAGTCTCGTTAGAAATTCAAAAGCGATTATAAGATATTTTAAGGAACGAGGATTATTTCTTTTTAACTTTTCAAATATTCTCTCGGCAACTAAAGAAATCACACCTGATTAGATATTGTTAGGAATTTTGCTTATTTAATTCTCAATTTTATCATAAAATGGTGTAAATAAATCATATCTGGATGCTTAATAAGTCAATATTGCTTTTTCATGCATTTATTTTATGCTAAAACTGTAATATTCGCAAGCAATGCCGTCCCTTACATTATAAGGGCATTTTAATGGGAACTTGGCGAAATCTCTTGGCGATACAGCCAAGTTGCCATCAATTTTGGCAACCAAACTTGGTGACCATTCTTGATAGCGTCCATATGGTCGCTTCTCGAAATTTCTGGGAATTGATTGATTGAGTGAATATAAACGTCGCACTGTTCAGCTACACGAGGGCTTTTGGCGACGGACCACGTAATTTTGAACCATGGTCAAGTGACATGGACGACACTTAAGCTGGCACCACCCCTCTCCTAACTACCACACCACACCAACGGGAGGACATTTCAGCTCTCGACAGATTTAACGTGCATCGCTGCCCTACACGGTGGGTCTTTATTGGTATTGGGCTCGAACTCGTGACAAGGCAAGCCACGATCCGATACCTATACCACTCGGCTACCGCGGCCGAAATTTCTGGGAAAGTCAATATCATGGCCTATGACTCAAGCGGATTTTTCGAGGAAACACTGGAAATTAGCCGCATAGACTATAAATAGCGGTCGCTTGCTGTAACTGAGTCAGTATTACTTCAGCTGTTGAAGATTTCACTGGTCTACGACCGAGTGACTGCTTTCGGATGATCTTTATCATTGCGTACTTTTTTTTTTCTTCACTGATTATTGTGTCTGAGTGCTGGAGAAGGAATGAGAACCTTCTAGAATTTATTTTGCAAGTTTTAGTTCTGCATCCAGTATTTTAAGGATTGTTTTTCAACAATAGATTGCATAGGTTTTGAAGAACTATTTTGTTCTCTGAAATTGTCAGCATAAAATCCATGAACACCGATCAACGCAACAATATTTAGAAAATATAAATGTGCTTTTCTTAAAACATCTTATCCATAAGTTCTCAAAGTGGCTCCTACGTTACCATGGGGTATTTGTTACTACTGAGGAATCCCATATGAAATTAAAATTAATTTGGGGATGCTTGGACAACGTTATGGAGTCAACGAAGGGTTTATTGTTAAGTAAAATATTTGTTACCCATTTCTATTATTATGAAAATCAAAATAAACTAGTAATGTATTTTACGTGTTAAAAAATTAAATTTTGGATTAAAAATTAAAAGTTTTAAAATAAAATTTTCTAGATAGATACAAGTAATGTCAAGCACCACACGGTTGAAGTTGAATTGATTGTGGATTAGACTGTTTATTCAGGTTTAAATATGTATTAGCAATCTCAATCACAGTAACTTTTTGAACCACTATTCTAGTCGAATGAATATTAACTTCTTTAATGGAAATTCTTTAATGTGGTTCAAGATTGGAACAGTTATATTTCTGTGTGAGATTCGTTCTATTTAAATGCCGTGCTGTATTATTTTCATTTCGATAATTAAAAATCACTGAATGTTAAGCAAAGATTAAGCCCATAAAAATCTCATTTAATACAAACTAATATTCTTTTTTAAAAAAACTCGTTGGCGCCTTGACATTTTGGTTCACATTAACAACTATCCAGTGCTGCACAGTAAAATGTAATATTCGTACTTATTTCTTCATAAAAAAAAGCGGTATCGCAGTGATCATTTTAATCATTAACCCTTAATCCACCCCTTAACGTACCAGCTCTCTACTTCACGCAAATTATCAAAGCAACATATCTCTAATGAAGAAAACTACACTTTTCCTTTTAGCAAAACGACTTCATAGGAAACCCGTCTGACATTTTAATCGGCCTCATTAAGTTTCACTGCTTATTCCGTAATCGTTTGGGGGTATGAAGAGAAAAAAAAGTTCCAAATCGAAAATCCTTCATGTCTCAGATTAATAAGATGCCCTTTTGGAAGGAGGGGGAGTTATTAAAGACCTGCCCCCTCCCCCTTTTTCTCCGAATTCCAAATGCGGTTGGAGTCAGAAGCCATTTCGTCGTCGTGAGGGGGCATCGCTGCGTCATTTGCATACGATATTCGAATGTACTTTTAATGCTGCTGTAGCATCAACCTCCAGTCTCCATTAGAGTGGAGGAGTGGAGCAAAGATGAGATCATTATAGATGACGATAGTCGAGTAGTAAATTCGAACAGGAACTTTCGCAGTCCCTCTGTTCCTAAATGGGGTGCGCGCATGAGAGAGAATGGGGGGAATGCGTTCGACTGATAATAGGTTGATGAGACGAGAGGATGAGCATTAATGTGGATAGCGAATGCACATTAAAAAGGCGTCGTCCCCAGAATCGGCAATGAAGAACCTTAGATAAGTTTCGAATCGTTAAAGAAAGGATTCCGTGTTCGGATGGTTAAATCGGTAGATTTAAGGGTGATTCGGCGATTCTCTGGAATGGAAACTGGCGTCTGGAAGACACCGTCACCCCCCATTTCGAACAAGAAAAGGAGTGGCTGCCGGAATAATTTGTTGGAACAATGGTTACTTCGTTTTCCTATCAAATGAATACGTATCATCAATGCGCATAGAATTGTGTGTCCTGGTCGTTCAGAGAGTTTGTGTTTTATTCATACGCTATCTTTTAGTAGAGTAATTCCGACATGTTAATTTTATGCCTTTTGGAATATTTTAAAAAGCAATATTTGGTACATTTGGGTTATTTGAATGATCATGGTTAGGGTTCTAAGATTTTCCACTTTTATTCAGGCATTACCTTTTACTGGGGTTGCGTTAGTTGTAAATTATATGCTCATAGAACATTTGAATGAAGTAATAGTGGGTGCATATTGCTACAGTATGAATGTATTAATTTGCATAGGTGTCAAGAGGATATTCCATTAATGTATTCTCTTTTGGTAATTCAGTTTGCATGTGTGTTAACTTTGCACATACATAATATTTGAAATTCTAATGATTATAACGTCTTTTAAAAATCACTGATGAATCTCGCGTATTGCACGGCTAGTATTAGTTAAGTTGCTTTTATATCATTACTATTTTAAGTGAGGTTATTATTACTTGGTAATTTAAAGGGATATGCTACAATTTAAATAAAAATCTTTGATTTGGTGTGTTCATATTTTTAGGGTTTTAATGTAAGTACATATAGTATGTAAAAAAGGATTTGTGCCCTAAATACCACAAAAAAACAATTTATTTCTTAAGCAAAAATTAAAAATTTATTAATTAATTTTAAAATACTATTCCCCGTACAACACTTGACGTACACACAAGAAAGACTTCCGCGAGAGATTCACTGTTTAACTTAATTTTAAAAAATATTATTTGAAATTTTCATGATATTTATTTTTATTGTTCGCATTATTAAATTTTTCAAATTTTATGTCACGAAAAAATATATAATTAATTTTACCAAAGGATCATTTTTCAAATAAAATATTGTATTATTTTAGAATTTTGGTGAATGCTTTTTTTTTACCCAATCATACACTCTTATAGTTTATTTATTGTTTATTTTTATTATAGTTTCTTTTTTCTCTTCCTTTATAAATTTTTAACAAGTATGAAACTTTAATTGCTTTCAGTAAAATGAAATTTAATTGTATATTAAAAAGTTTTATCATGTCAATTACTTAAGTTTTGTGTGTCAGATGTTATCAAAAAGTAGTTATTTTTAACGAAGTAGTGCATTTTTAATAAAATATCAAAAGAACAGTTAATTAAAATGATACAATGTATAAAGCACTTTAAAAAAAACTAAAAAATTGTAAATTAAACATGTATTTTAAGAAAACTTTTATACGCAGAATATTTTTATAGATGATTCCATCAATTTGTAGTTCCTTATCTTAATGAGTTCGCGAAAAGTGGCTGGCTTACTCTCAGGATAAAATTAATAAAATAAGTCAAAAATTGATTAATTAATTATGAAAGAGCGAAAATAATTAAACTATTACATGAACAATATGCATTTTTTTTCTTATATTTTTCTTTCAGAGAGATATTGATTTCCTCGTTCCTCAAGGCATGTTTTTATATACTGTTATTACTACTCTTGATCTCCCTCACAAATACAAAAAAGGGAGGGAGGGAGTGAATGAGTTAGTGAGTATTTATTAACGTCACACTACAAGAAAACACTGGTGAATTACGCCCATCCGGTGTAGTGGTTAGAGACGCTGATTGCTGTGCCGTAGGGCCTGGGTTTGAATCCCGGTGAAGACATGGATGTTTGTAAATGTACAGTGCCTTTGCGGCTTGAGGGTACTTTAAACAGCCGTCGAGTCGCAAGTCCTCTCGTAAAGTTGGTGGCAAGGGATGAGAGGTGGGAGACCCCTGATCCTCCCCCAGGGTTTTTTCCCTCAAAATTGGGGTGGAATTGAGCTAAATCGTACTGTCACCTGTATGGTGCTCAAGGCTACGGCCAACAACAGGCGTACACCTAGCCCCTTGCGATGAGGAATTTCGTTCGCCTCGATCTGACTATGTCAAACAGGTGGCATTAGTAACAACAACAAAGAATTATGGTGAATACGAGTGAACTATTTAGTGTTACGTTGGACTTCGTAATTGTGAACCATGGGCAAGTAATGAGGACGATACCTGAGCTGGCACCCCTCTCCAGACTACGACGTCACGCTACCAAGAGAGCTTTGAGCTGCGGCATATTTAACGTACATCGGCCTCACTAAATGCGGAGGTCTTAAGTCACACTATGATTGAATTATGACACACCGGCCACGAGTTCATGACCACGACTACTAAGCTACCTCAAGTTTCAAAGGATAAACGGTATTAGATTTAAAAGTCATAGCTTAAAAGAATTATTGAAAGTGTGTGAACATTATATTCTTAATTTGTGTTTTGGTCCTCGGAAATAACATGACCATGGTAAACAAATGGTCAGGGTCACGAGCTCATGATAGTGTTATTTCCTTTTGAATCATGTACTTGAGTCTAGATGCCTCTAATGGATTGGGTGTTGTACGTTAAATTTGTCAAACAAAGCCCTCTCCTGAAGGTGGTATGAAATTTTCGAGTGAAGTAGCACTAAGTCTACTGGCGACGGACCTCGTAATTTTGGTCAAGTGAAAAAAACGACACTTTAACCGGCACTCCCTCTCCGAACAACCACTCAACGCTATCGGGAGGACTTTGAGATTTAGCTTGTATCATCTGTGTAATAGGTCTTCAATGGCATTAAGGCTTCAACTCTTATGAAAAGCCAAGCACTAAATCTTGACCACAAGGCCACTACGGTCTCGTGGAATTTTCAAGAGTGAAGTACTAGCTCAAGCATGGTTCTCGTCACTTAACTGTTACTCAAAAATATGAGCTTCATTACGAATAGATTTCATAATGCTGTGGTAATACAACAATAAGTCATTTATTTTCAGTGTGATAATTCAACCAGACGAACATAAGATTTAGAAAATATTTCTATTACAAAAAGTATTTCGAATTCACAGGCATAGCTAGTTCTGAGGGGGCCCTGTATCAAAATTTCTCCGGAGGCCCTTTTTAGATATGAGAACCTTGTTTGTTAGATTGTAGTTACACATTTTAGGGCCCCTGTAGTTAGGGGTCCCGTATCATTGATGCGGCTGATGCGGTGGTAGCTACACCCCTGTGTTCGAATTATATGTATTCAAACCTTTCTACTGTTTAGAAGATCACAAACTAGTAGCTGGCGTTTCATGAGTTCGAGCCTTGTACCGCTAAACACCTGCCTTGTTAGTTAGATTGTAGTTACACATGTTGGGGCCCCTGTAGCTAGGGGTCCCGTATCATTGATGCGGCTGATACGGTGGTATCTACACCCCTGTTCGAATTATATGTATTCAAACCTTTCTACTTTTTAGAAGGTCACAGACTAGTAGCTGGCGTGTCATGAGTTCGAGCCTTGTAGCGCTAAGGACCTGCCATGTGGAAATGGTCGATGCACATTAAATCTGTCGAGACTCAAACGTCCTCCCATTGTGTGTAAGTTTGGAGAGGTAGGTGATAGCGCAGGTATTCGTTCTCGTCCTTTGGTCATTGTTCAAAATTACGAAGTCCGTCGCCAATAGAGCTCGTGCGGTTTTATGTGCGATGTTAATAAAACTCTCATTCCTTCTCGTTGTAAAATACATCATTTAAAGTCTCTCCAGCGTTTAATAGAATAATTTTCTGCTCATTTTATAAAAGAGGAATTTTTTTTCTGCGGATAAACTGTACTCTATGCATAGCTTGAGAACATAATCTAGGTGCGATTCCTCAGCTCTTAGATAATTTACTGTTATCACCTTACGTGCTTACTCTATTTCACTTATCCTTGAGCCAGTTCGGGTGCCTCTAAACTATCAAGGGGCGCATGTAAACAATGCCTCGTAATCAACTACAAACACGCTTCTCTAATTGCAAAACAGTCTCTGGCTTCCATCCTGATTGCTTTCGGGATGAGTCAATTCCACGGAGAAGTTACCCAGGGCCCAGCGCGTGATCTGGTGAGACAAATCTCCTTCTGAGGGTGAAGGAGAGGAGGTCTTCGGCACTCCCCTTCTCGGGGTGGCAACACCCGACGAGCGACAAATTCCTCGCAGACACGCGAGGAGGTGATATACTTCGGAAATATCGCCTGCCTTCTGCTTCAGAATGAAGTCCGATTCCAGAGGATCGTGCAGGGGCTTATGTGTTTTGTCGGCACGCTCCCCCTGCATTCATTATGGAATGGGGGTGGTTGTAGGTAACGTTTCAAGGTAATTGTAGTGAAAAGGCAAAAAAATCGTTTGGTACATAAACGTTCTATTAAATTTAGGTGTAAGTAAAATGATAATGTAGATATACATTAGGATTTGAATAATAGAAAATACGACAAATATGATGTATTCCACTCTCCAAACTTCCACGTCACTATATATGAGGATTTGTTGATTCAATGGTTTATATATATAGAGGTAGCGAGCTTGCTTCAAAAGCCCAAGGTTGCGGATTCGATCCAAAATGCAGTTGATAGATTTTCTCGATACAAAAATTGTTAGCAAGCATGTCATACGATTATGTGGCATGCAAGAGATCCCTTGCGTATCAGTTTTGCTCTGGTACTGTCGGCAAAAATAAATCACTGCAATATGTAGCATCCGACGAGAATTTCATTTAAGATTAATTCGAGAGTCATTATATGGTAGCGAGGGCCACCAATAGATGGTGCCACCCTGAAATGGCTCTCACTTTTTGGGACTTGCCGTGTCTGCAAAAAGCTTAGTTACCAATATGCAGTTCATGTGAAAAATATTATATATATATATATATAATCTTGCATGTGTGTTATTGTCATAAAAATAAATCACTTTCATAAATAATATGATCAAGAAGAAGGGAAAAAGGCACTTCAATGATTAGAAGTAATTCTCACAATTCTTTGACCGTGGTAGCAGAGTGGTCAAGGTATCGGATCGTGGCTGGCCTTGTCACGAGTTCGAGCCCAGTACCACAAAAGACCCGCAGTGTAGGGGAGTTATGCACGTTAAATCTGTCGGAAGCTCAAACATCCTCTCGTTGGTGTGGTGTGGAAGTTAGGAGAGGGGATGCGAGCTCAGATATCGTCCACGTCACTTGACCATGGTTCAAAATTACGTGATCCGTCGCCAAAAGCCCTCGTGTAGGTGAACAGTGCGACATTAATATTCACTCCCAATTCTTTATCGTTATAATAAACATTTTGATAAGATGATTTTGATTTAATAATACTACGATGCTCTTTTAAATAAAGTATTCGATACAAAATCAAATAAGACCCAACCTTAAGAGATAATGTGATCCAGACTCCCACAGAGAGGGGGTCTCCAGAGGTAATCCTCACATGAATCCATCTAATATTACCATTGATTTAAAAACTAAATATTCCTGAGAACGGCACTTTCCCCCAATAGTCTGTTGCACCGTGTCTCCTTTAAAAGGAAAAAAAAAACGAAACAAACAAAACAAAAAAAAAAAGATTAGAATCATTTCAGGGCCGTCTCTAAAAAAACCGCTCTAAGGATTAAATTCCT
>BMAV01004609.1:83980-98069 GCA_019973955.1 Trichonephila inaurata madagascariensis | reverse complement strand
GGGGAAGGGGGTGGAAAACGGGAAAAACCGGAGTCGTTGGGCTGCTCGGAGCGGGTCGATTTCCGTTTTTGGCCGGACGACCCTTTCGTGCGGAAGAAGAATTTGTCTTGCGCGGGAAAATTTCCGCAGCGCCTAAACTGTTTATGGAAATGAGTTCTAAAGTAACCGAATCTTATGCCACGCATGCCATTAGGGCCTTCTTCATCGGGAAAAGGGGATGTAAATGAACTGGGTTCGGTTTAAAGGGACCCGAGCTATCGCGACTCGGTTTAAGGGTGAAAGGAGGGACAGTTTATTTCGTTCCGTTTAATTCGGATCCTTTCGGTTGGAAAAATAAGTAATGTGAAAGGGGTTAGTTGCATAGAAATGCTTTCGAATCACTGTGGTTGATGATTTCGGGGAATGTTTTGTGGGAGATGTGCTTGATTCGTGTAACTTCTTTGTTGTGATATCAAATCGTATTTTCGATTTTCACCTCCAACGACTTAATGTTACACGTTAGAGCAGTGTTTCTCAAACTGTGGTGCGCGCCCCCTTAGAGAGGCATGATAATCCTACCGGGGGAGTGGGAAAACATTCCAAAAAGTCGAAAATAAAATATTTTTCAAAATTATTAATTTACTGAAAGGAATTGAAACAAAATGCTTTCTGATATTTAAAAAAAAGTACTCATTTGCAATGATATTATATACTTATAAATGTATCAGTACTGTGCGATGTATTTGATCGTTAATTCATTGATGCTAAGTTAAGGTATCCGACTACGTTCGGAACCGTGATTTTAAAAAAGCGCATAAATGGATAAGATTCATGATATTTAGTGTCACTTAGATTAAAATACATGAATAAAATTGTTTTAAGGACAATTTGACAAAAAAAATTATTTAAATACAATATTTCGGCAAAAAATTAACTTAGAATAACCTTTCTTCAAAATGTTCTCCTTTTGTGAAAAATGCTTCTGTTATAATAATATTTTACATGTATATAGCTCAGACCTCTGTACAGAGGCTCAACTATGAATTTTAAAAAATTCATATTATTTTCAGACTTACAACCAATGGAAATAATTATCGGCGTTTTTTTCTTAAAATTTCTCCCCTCTGTTGTCGTAAAACATAGATAAACCCACTTCTAAGATATATATTTCAAAAACACTAGTTGAGCCTCTGTACAGAGGTCTGAGCTATATACAGGTGATATATTATTATAATAGAAGCATTTTTCACAACAGGAGAATATTTTAAAAATGGGTCATTCTATGTTCTTTTTTTTTGTCAAAATATTGCACTTAAATCATTTTTAATGTAATACTATTCTTATAACAATGTTTTATACATTTTCTAATCTAAGGAACACTAAATATCATAAATATGATCCATTTATACGCTTTTGAAAAACCACGGTTCCGAACGTAGTCGGATACCTTAAGAACAAGTTTAATCATTACTACTGACACCATAGACTTGTTATATGCAAAATTATATGTAAAATTTAATACTTATCTTGATAATTTGTACAATTTACAATTTAAGTCCTATTGTAGCTTTTGCGTCTAAAGTAAATTATTATTGAATTCAATACATTATTCATTGTATGGTGGTGGCCGCCATGAAAATTATGCTTGAAATTTTGGTCGCAAAGATTGAAAGCTTGAGAAGCACTGCGTTAGAGATCCACTTTCACCAAAAAGGGCTTTAAAAGTTTTCTCAGATATGATTTTGTTAGAAAGGAGCTATGTAGATTCATCAGTTGTTAAGGAAAGTCACTCTCAGCAACAACACAAAATATATAGGAGATGGACTTCGTAGGTCTGAATCACAGTCAAATGATGAGGATATGTGCACTATGATCAGAGGAGAGACGTACATCCTCACAACATCCGCATCGCTGAGGGGGGTGCAGGATTCTTGGTGGACCAAAGCCTGATATTATGGTATTGAAATCCTTTGTAAGATCCATCTTGGGGCCCAGAACAAGACTTTGCAGGGTGGGGTCAAATATTCTCCACGACACCACTGACTAAGAATGCAGACACCCTGTTTTCATACTTCCACACTATGTCTATGTATATAAGGACTTTGAGTCAACCCGCTACTCGAGACCGACTCCCACCAAGAATCATCTCGAGTGAATTGTTATTTAGGAAAGAGTATTTGAAAGTAATTTATTTCACATATAAAGAATCAACATAGAATTGAAATCGAGGGTACAGCATTAACGGAATTAATTCTTCAAAAATTTTTTCTTTAATATAAACAAGAGCAAACTACGCGAAATTAATAAACTGAAAATTATGAAATGAAAATAATGTTCATTTAAGGAAAAAAAAAGAAGTAGCCACAGTAACCGAGTGATTATATTTAAGAACTTGCGGCCGGCGTTATCGAGTTATGAGCTACGATGCTCGTTAAATATGTCGAAGCTCAAAATTCCCATAATTGGTGTGGTGTGGAAGTTTGAAGATTTGGTTAAAATCTTTCATGTGTCCTCTTCGTCTCTTGACCAAGGTCCAAAATTCAAAATTATGTGAGCTTCGTCACCTATAACCATATTATACCTTTAATAGTGCGACGTTAATATAAAATCGGTTTAACGTCACGAGTACAGTTTTCTTGAATTGACTATAAAGCATTTTTACGAGGTATTTTTTTCATTCAACACAAATACATGAATATACTAAATTGTTTCTAGAATTTTATAAGCATGTGATAGTTTATCTGTCTTAAAATTTTAATATTTTAAGATAGTAGTTTTTAATGCTAAGAGACTAAGACTATAAAAAATTCTTTCTATATTTATTGCGATTTCACACAACTTAAAGTACCTTATGTTGTATATTTCAGGTATGTTTGAAATACAATTGCTATAACGTAAGTGATTCTTATGTTTTCTATCCAGACAGATTTATTTTTATTTAAAATAGGCATAATTTAAGACATATGTACCATTAAATTCCAAGTATTGTAATTACTGTTTCACTATGGATGTACAAAGCTGTCTAGACAATGTTTTTATTGCTGAAATAATAGCTAATGATTACTTGATTTGAATATTTTATGCTCAATATAAGACATCATTTCCTCTTGTAATGTATTTTATTTCAAAATACTAAAAAAAAAAATAAAGAATAACAGTAATGCTAAAGTAATGTTTATTTCATTTTTTTTAGTTTTTATTGTCAGTTAATGTGTAATAAATTTATTGCATTTGTAAATCCAGAAATGCGTTTTTTATAAACATATATATTATATCTGTGTTTTTCCAACTGTGGGACGCGAGCATATCGAAAAGTCGAAAACAAAAGATTATTTAAAAAAATTATTAATTTACTGAAAGGAATCAAAATATATTCAGAGATAATAAAAAGTAAAATATACATTTAGACTGATATAACACACTTATAAAGTATCAGTACTGTGCAATATGTTTTTCATAACTAATTTAACAGTATTAAGTTAAGAACAAGTTTAATAATTACCGGTGACCCTATGGGCATATCCTAAAATTATGTACAAAATTTATACTTACCTTGATAATTTGAACGGTGTATAATTAAAGTCATATTGCAGCTTTACGTCAAAAAATATTATTATTGAATTCAATACATTGTTATTTTGTGGAAGGGGAGCGCGATGAAAATTATGATTGAAACTTGGGTCGCAAGTATAAAGAGTTTGAGAAGCACTGTATTATGTGTAATAAGAAAAAAAATTATTACATCATCTTGCATAAGTAGATACGCTCTACTATGAAGAATAAGAATGATTTAATTTTATATTTTCCATAAATATCTACGAATATATTTTAACAACATTAATCTCAACATTATATAAACTAAATACATTTCTTATGTTAGTTTTTATATGTGAAATTACTTTCCATAACGTTCTGTGTATAAATAAAAACTGTTTTGTATATATATATATACAGTAAAATCCGGTGTCTCCACGAGCTTTCAAAACAAAAAATAAGTTTGAAATTTATGGGTGCGCGTTATACGCCGGGTACAAAAATGAGAGCTTTAAAAATAAAAAAAGATGATCATAGAAAAAAAATTAGACTTTCACATATATGAAAATACAGTTTATTTAAAAGAGATGATATTCCTTATGAACTCTTAAACGGTTGTAGTTCTAGAAGTACTGCGTACGTGCTTTTCAGGTTTCCTCTTAAAAAAGTGTGCGCGTTGTACGCCGGATTTTTCGGTACATGATATTTTATCGTATACAGTAAGACCCGCTTAACGCGGTGTATACGTTCCATCAAAGTAGAGCGTAAAATGAAACAGCGTTAAACGATGTTATCTCATCATGTGAATAATGGGGTTAGAGGAAGATAGGTAGAAAATTGGTCAGGTATTTTACCATTAAATTTATTAATTATGTGTTTTATAACAATAAAACAAAAATGTATTTCTTACAAATATGGAAACTCTTAATAAATGAATATACATATAAAAATATATAAATAATTCTAAGTCACTATGTTTACATTTCAGATCATACAGTTTCTTCTGTATTTCAAATTTCTGACTTTTTATCAAGAAGGCATCTAATGTAATATACGTTTTCCTTTTGCGCTCAGTAAGAAGTTGTTGATAAGTGGATAAGGCATCCATAACGCCCCGTCTTGCCTTTGAACTCCTGTCAAAATTTGCTCCTGCTTTTTCTTGCTGCTTTATTTTCGTGTTTTTATTATCACCCATGATAAAAACTAAAAATCATAATATTTGTCATTATAGCAATCGTTATGTTAAATAAATTTATACTTACAATAACGTTAACAAATGTTTGTAAAGATAAAAATACGTTCGTATAACACCGCTGGAAAGAAGAAACAGATAAACTGCTTCAGATATCGGGAAGCCTACCGCTGTGTGTAATTTCGGGGAATCCCACAATTCAAATAAAAGAGCGCTAAACCGAAACAGCGTTAAGCAGGGTCTTACTGTATTTCTGAATATAAGCCGATTCATGTATACGCAAAGAGGGATGCGTTTTTTCCTTCAAAAATTATCCAACAGGGAAAACTGATATCTAAACTGAATTGAATGAATGAATATTAACGTCGCACTGTTCAGCTACACGAGGGCTTTTGGCGACGGACCACGTAATTTTGAACCATGATCAAGTGACGTTGACGACACCTGAGCTGGAACCCCCTCTCCTAACTACCACACCACACCAACGAGAGGACCTTTCAGCTCTCGACAGATTTGACGTGCGTCGCTGCCCTACACGGCGGGTCTTTAGTGGTACTGGGCTCAAACTCATGATATGCCTGCAATGATCTGATATCTTGACCACTGGGCTACCGCAGCCCCTCTAAGCTGAATTGAAAACAAGCTCCTATATTTTTTAAACATGCCGCCATGAAAATTAGAATATTGCTAAGCGGGTAAAAGGAATATAAAAATGTTTTTTAAATGAACTACTGTAAATAAATCGCTGAAGACCATAGTTTTATTTCTGGTAAAACAATCACAAAATCTAACTATTTTTTTTATTCACATACATTTGTTCTCTTATACTGTTATTCATACTTTCAGTGATAGCTTTTTGCTTGGAATATTAGTGTGAAGAGAAATCCGTATAGTAGAAGTTATCGTCGACCTATGTTTCATGCCGAGGAGGTAAAACTCATTGTATGATGATTATATTCATTCGAATATTCCGATTAGTGAATTGAAATTTTTCAAACTGTTTGGATGCTCAGATTCTGACACCGACTTTGAAAGATTTATATTTTTTAAGAATAAAAACTTTATTTAAAACACCCTAAACACAATTAAGAGATTAATATCGCTCGCGAATCGCTAGTCGGAATTGTAAAAAAAAAGTATATAAGGTGATCACCTTTCTTTCATTTCGAAAAATGGCCCGAAAATTCCCAGTTTATACTCGGAAATATATAGCAGTTATTTTCCTTAGAATATATAATATATTGTTTAAAAAACAATCTCTTATTAGATTTACCTTTACTTTCAATTTTTAAACAGTACTTTACCGAATTTTAATTTAATTTCACTTAATAAAAGCACAAATTATAGATTACATTTGCTTCCAAACATGCCGATGATACGTATTCAACTCTGGTTCGACAACTTTCCCCTTACTAAATCTTCTTTTAAATTTATTTTCAACTTTTCATATATATAAAGATTTACGCAAGTACATTCAAAAGCTATAAAAGACGACGCAAATAAATTTCGGTAATACCTATCATCAATAAAAAATATTTTTTATAATACCGACATCAATAAATTTCTGCGAGTTTAATGTCTTCGCATTTATATTCAGTTTTAATATTCACATCATGTGAAATATACCGTAGAAATAAGAGAAGATATGTATATATTTTTCCTTTAGAAAGCAGATTATTCAAATTTATTACGTATTTAATGTCGTAGGTAAGCTGAGATGGACATTTATGTAAGAACTATGTGACCCCAAAATTTCAAAATGACTTGAATTTTCATTATTCTCTTAGAAAGCATTGTTGTATTTGATCGGATTAATACTCTGATGGATTACTGTACTAACATATTTCATAAAATAATATAGTATATATTGAAAATATAAATTAGCAGCTAAAGGAACTACTGCTTTAGCCATCAATAAATTGGGCATGGTCATTTTTCAAATACTTGCTTTCTCCAGTAATGAAAGGAATTTTCAAAAATATGAAATAACTGTGATACCTTTCTATTTTATCTCGAATTGAATTGAAGTAAAACTTGTAAAAAAATTGAAGTGATTTTTTATCTAGCCATTCATATATTATAGTAATTCCGTGCGTAAGGAATAGTACTAATTTTATTTATACATCATTCAAGAAAGGAATATATTGAAACAATTTATCTTTTGCAGACATCTGGGGAAATAAAAGTTGTCAAAGAGTGAAAAAAAATATGTTATATAAGAAAAAAATACATTATTAGTTCAACAAATAAAATGAAAAAGAAAGCACATGTTATTATAACATCTCAATTGGTTATTCCATTTTTTTATATATTGTTGAAACTAATATATTTTTTCTGTAGGGAGAGGGAACTAATGCAAGTGCATTATTGCCACATCATTACACAGAGAATTTAAATGTTAGCTGGTTCTTTTTCTATCCTTCATTTACTCTTATAGATAAAATTCTACGCAAGTAACAATAATTAACCATAATAAAACTAAATCATTTCAATTATTATTAAACACGGAAACAATTCTAAAACAGAAAATGTGTGATAAATATTAACTAAGCAATGGAATTATTGCTCCATTACTTTGAATCCATATTGAACAAAGCCTTTGGATTTAATTAATATGTAAGTGGTGCTTAAAAATGTCAATCTGCTTAAGCTATGGAAGTATGAATTTTAAAGACGATTTCTCGAGTTGTACGTTTCCAAAGCTCCATCTCACATTTATAATTAAATTATCCCACTGAAAGGCAATTATAAATGCATCCACAATAAAATCTTCCCCAATACATTCCGTAACGAAACTTCGATGAACTAATAAGCTTTTTCTTTTAAATCAAATGGAAAAATTCCATTTCCGCCGAACAAGAAAAATCTTTCAGTTAGTTCTTGGAAAGGACTTAAGTGTTCGATACATTCGAATTTGCTAATTAGTAGTAGCATTTAAAACGACTTTAATTACTTTACTTGCATTACTTTTCATTTCGCTATTATACTCGTGGATGTCAGTAGTTGGGAAAATCATTAACTCGTAGGAATTTTCGTGCAATTACAATAATTAACATTCCAAAGTGGAGCAAGAAATTTTAATGACTTCTTTGCGATTTTAATGATTTAGATTGCGTGTATATGGCAGAAGAGTTTTAGGGGGTGCTAAAATGATAAAGGAGGACCAATTATAATTTTTTTTACAATGGAAATGTATTAAAGCATACCTAACATGCTATGGTTATTTTTTAAAGGCAGTGCATCTTCCTTCTTCATTGTATTACCTTGTCAAATATCTTATTAAAATAAGTATCTTATATTTCAATTAGCGGATCTTCAATAAGTAGAATCGTAGCTATATTTCTTCAGAGAATAATTAAGAAAGAAAAAACTACATAGCTTTATTTTAAATAATATGAGGGTCTGTTAAGGAAGTAAATGAAAAATAAAGTTGGGAAGAGATAAAGTAAGTTAATTGGGTAAGAACTAGACATTTTTTTTATTTACAATGAATATTAATGCCAAAATACAATGAAATACGTTTAACGCGAAAACGCTTTAGACAAAATTTCGGTTAATACGAAGTAATGCAGTGGTCCCAAAACTACTGTGTATTTTGATGCATTTTTTCGCTTAACACAAAACGAAAATCGCTTAACATGAAAAGATTTCTCTCCTAGAAATGAACAAAATACAGAAAATACCGGGCGTATTGAACTGCCTTGCTGTATAATCTTAAGAATTCGTTGTAGTAGATTATGATAATGATAATACAGCCCCAATTATGGCAGACAAAGACATTTTGAGTTTGCTCAAAGCTCAGAAAATATCATTGATGGAGATTCCGACGACGAAAATGAAATGAATAATGTTACTCCTGGTCCCACCTCATCCGAAATTAGGAATATTATGAAAAGTATGCGCGGTTATTTAGACGCACATTTCAATGGTGAAATGAATATGGAAATAGACGACATCAGATTTGATGCTAAAGAAAGCAATGCAAAGAAAAGTATCAGATTATTTTACAAAAACTCAATAAATGTTTTGTTTTTCAAGAGACTAAAACTTCATAT
Source organism: Trichonephila inaurata madagascariensis (assembly GCA_019973955.1). Classification (NCBI taxonomy): domain Eukaryota; kingdom Metazoa; phylum Arthropoda; class Arachnida; order Araneae; family Nephilidae; genus Trichonephila; species Trichonephila inaurata. The sequence continues at coordinate 89,309 of BMAV01004609.1, read as the reverse complement.
TAAATTTCCTTAAATTCTTGTGAATGTTTTTGTCTCCTTGATTTTTATTAAATACATGCATATATACATATCTATGTAAATAATATAAACTCTAATAAACTTAATTTCGTTGATATGGAGGGGTTTTTTGCAATATCCTTTAACACGAAATTCTTGTAACACGAAAAAATATTTCAGTCCGTTCAGTTTCGTGTTAAGAGATTTTCACTGTATTCTACAACTGAATTTTTCTAAAAGAAATGAAGAAAACACCTCTTAATTTTTTTTATTTCTACAAACCGAATATCATTGAAACGTTATAAGAGTAATAACTTACTTAAAAACTGTGATTTATTACTATTTTTTTTAAAAAAAATATTGTATAATGCTTTTGGTTGTTTGACAGACTGTTGTGTCATGGTCACAGAATCGTGGTTGACGTTCTATGTCAAAGCTAGGTTAATCTACTAACTAGTGTTGTGAATTTCTTAATGAACTTCTAATGTTCGGTCGCGTGGGGCACATAGAGCTTCATAATAAATTAATACCATTAATTTTTATAAACTGTTAAGTATTTTATTTTGAAAGTATATTTTAATTCCTTCTGCTTAATGCTCGTTTCTTGTTCTCTCATAAGAACCAGTTCTACATATTTCGTTTCGAATAAATATTTTTTTTCTATGGTTCGAATGAAGATTTAAACTAGCGTAAGAAACGTTTACAGCTGTTGTAAGAAAAACTTTTATATAATACGAAATTATTTCTCTTTCATAAAAAAAATTCTTTCATCTATATTTAAAAAAGATTTTGTTTCCCTTAAATATTTTTAAGTAAAACAAAAATTCTAAAAATGAAAAGCCTTCTTAAAATTCTTCTTCGATGTTGTTGTGAAATATTTTTACATTTTTTCCTCATTTCGTATAGATAATTTCCACTTCTATGCCCCTAGTTTTTCAAAGGATTTTAGAAAAATAAACTTCATTTCTTTTTTTCTTTTTTTTTTACATTTAAGAATATAAATATGGAATTGTTTTGTAAATCTTTTAAAATAATTGCTTCTACTGTATGAGTTATCCTTAAATATAGATTTTTCACTCTTCAGCATAGTGAACTTTGTGTGAATTTCTAAGACTTTTGTAAGTATTTCTAAAAACTGTTCTTCACAATTATGTTGAAGCGGACCGTTCTGCTCAACTGAAATTTTTCTATTAAAAATAGAACGTCGAATAGAAATTAATTTAATTTTTAAAACAGCGATATAAAATGTCAAGCGTATTATCAAACTCTGAACAAAAATAATTGGAATTTTTATTTTTGAGGTTCATTGATGGTTGTTATACCACCGAATCTATATTTAGATTATATAGATCTGCGTTGTTGAATATATTTTCTAATCCGGAGCATTTTTATGAACCATTTTCTCGAAAAATAATACAAATAAAAAATATTCTTCGATAAATATTTTTCTTTTAATTCTCTAGACAGTTATTTTTCAAAGCTTAGAGAAATTTTTCTCGAAAAAAATTTTTCTATTAAAAACTACTCTAAACTAAACAAAATATTTATTGAATATTCAACTCTATGCATATAAAAGAATTCCCAATAAAATAAATAAATATATCTCCGGTCTAAACTGTTGAGGCCAAGGCCTTATTTAGAAATTCAAACATTATGACGCATTTAGAAAAGCGGATATCGTGTGTTTTGAATTTATATTATTTATATTTCAATTTTTTGTAAGAAAAAGAAATTTTAACTTTTTGCGTGAAGAGCTCGCATATAATCCTTTGAAAGACAATATTTAATTTAAATATATACGGTTATTTCTTTCAAAATTAAATAAATGGGAATAAAATTGTTAAAATAATTTTGAAATTGATTATTTCCATCATACTTTTATTTAAAATTGTAAATAAATCTATTTTTAAATATATATTTTTTCGTATTAAACTTTTAGAGTAGAATGATAGTTTCTTGCATTAATGATTCTTTACAAATGTATTGGAAGAACTGTAAGGGTTGCCGAAATGAAAAATGAACACGTGCAATCGAGTCAGAATGATTGAAGCTATAGCAGCGCCACCGAAAATGGATATGAAGGAGGGAAGGAAGTATACCCACATACAACGTGCAATAATAAAACCTGATCGTGATAGAGAAAATAGATCAAAAGGAAAATCGTGCAATTAATGACTGCGTCCACATCGGAATAATGCATGGTAGTATGGTTTCTGACTGTGAAAGGTGAGCTTAATGCGGACATCTATCAGCGAAAGAGGCAGTCTAAGGAAAGCATTGCTTAGTTCGAACAATTGTTGTTAAAGTTTTTGTGTAGGGTGGCAAACGCGCGATATCATATCTTCTTGACAATGGCGGTCAAAACGTCTCTCGTGAAAACCAAGCACCCTCAAAAAAATTCCGTTAAAAAGTGTTGGAACACCCACTGTACAGTCCGGATTTGTTTCCCTGAAACCCTCCACACTTTTTTCCACTTAAGAGAGCATTACATTTCCATTCGGACGATAAGGTGAAGGAATTTTGCAGGACTTCCTCGAGAATCAACCACGATCCTTAAACAGTGAAGTCATGGACCAACTGTCGAAACGATGGAACCTGTGCTACAACGCTCATGGAGAGTTATTTTGATTTCCAATAAAAGTATTTTTTGTATTCGACTTTTTCACTTTTCATTTGGGAAACTCTTATATTAAGTTAGTCCATATAAAATGTCGAATTTTTCCTTGTCTGTGTATGAATCTTCGTCTTTCTGTCTTCATTATGCTTTTGCTTTTGTCATAACCTTATTCATGGTCGTATTTTCCATTGCCTGAGTCCCATTTCATCATAGAAGATTTTCTCAATAGTGCTTCATTTTGTTATTTGTTTTGAATTTCGTAAGGATTCAAATTCAACCGATGTTCGCGTAATTTTTTTTATGAGTGTAAACTTGGTATAATCATGTTGTAAAAGCTGCACGCAATATAAAAGAGACATTTGAAGAGTTAACAATCAGAAAATGCATCGTTGGCTTGAAAAATTTTGGTTTAGTGGTTTTTCACTAAAGAATGAAACCCATTTAAGAGACTAAAATCATCTGTGAAACAACATGCCCTGAAAGCATTGGTGGAAATGAATTCATCTATATCTATTATACTGCCAATATGCATGCTTTGGCGACAAGTTGTTGGTGACGGAGGGGAGGAAGACCCAAAGTGACCTTGAACGTTGCTTGTGTGCAGTGTTATTTGAACTGGCCACTTTCGGATCCAAAGTGCATGCCTTGGACAACTGAGACGAAAGGAATCCCTTTTCGGGCCATTCGTTAAGGACTATTATTCTTGTCCTTTTATTGTTTGTGACTTGCAGAAGGAGGCATACCCCTTCCTAGAAAAGAAAATTGCTTTTTCTGTTTGGCGTTTTGAACAATACTCAGAGAAGGTTATTTTTCCAGCCAATTACTGCAATTGTTATACATCTCCAGTAGGATTGAGTGTTGTTGGAACGTTTCAAAGTTGACGATGCGGGCAATCTCTTATTGAGATGGATGGTCCAGTTGACGCGTGCCCCCTTGTCGTTTTGAATCACTAGTCGGGATTTATTTAGAATATCTCTTAGACTATGGAATGAATGCATAATCAACCAGTATCGTTAGGCTGTGCTGCCATCTAGTGTTCAATTCCTGTGTCACCACTTCAGCGACAAGAGGGGAAGAAGACTTATGGTGACCTTGAGTGCTGCTTGGGTGCTGTGTTATTTGAACTTGTCACCTTCGAATCCAAAGTGCAAGCCTTAGACGACTGAGACGAAAAGAATCCCTGTTCGGGCCGTTATGGGCTTTTATTTCTGTCCTTTGTTGTTTGGGACTTGCAGAAGGAGCCCCATCACTTGTTAATTGGCCTAGCCCAATACTTTGCCACGACAACGCTCAGCTACATACGTTCTACAAAATAATTGCGAAATTAAATGAATACAGTATGAAATTTTGCAGCCAACTGCTTATTCACCGGATCCTTCGCCAATCGACCATAGATATTATAAGCTAAACAGTATGAAAAGGAAAACAGTCTGAAATACTCCACATCACATTGGTTTTAAAGATCAGAATTTCTGTAAAACAACCATCTATTCGTTAAAATCTCCTTGGAAGAGATGTATTGTAGCTTATTTTGATTCATTCAACAGCTTTCGATAAAAAGACATGCAGTTTATCACATTCACTTAAAAATCCGCCATTATTTTTTATACATCAACCTACTAATATAATTGTATTGAAAAGTAACTATGGCATATAACTTGAGAACGATCAAAGAAATCAAAACATTCATGTTTAAGAGGAGGAATATTTTTTTTCTCTTATAAAAGTTTGATGTGAACGAGAATGAAGTTGTATTCTTTAATATATTTTGAAATCCATTCTACCCAGCAGTTAATTGCTGAAAAATCAAAAGAATGATACCCTTTTGTATATATAAATTGCTCTCTCTCCAAATCTCTTAGAAGACCTGATTGAATTGGTGGATAGAAGAGAGAAAAAATAGAGCCAGAAAAAAAAACGAAGAAACCGAACAACACTTTCAACTGATGCTGCATTTCTTGTGATTATCTCTTTCCACGGAAGAGCATGAACAAAACAAACGAAAAAGATCACACGATTGCGGTATTGTTTCTTTTTTTCCTCTTTTGTTCTTTCTCTTTTAGTTCTTTTAGAAACCGCTTGAAGATGGAACACTGACCGCTAAAAACGATCGATTTTGTTGCTGCATCTCACCTCCCATTACATCTTCAGATTCTTTATCACAGTGAGTTAAAAGATAGAAGAAAGGGGTACCTAAAAAAAAGAAATAAAAAATCCGAAGGATAAAATGGAACAAAATAAAAGAATAAGAACAAATTTCTCTTTCGTTCACGGTTGCGGTTACTAAAGAGGCAGGGGTGAGAAAAGTGGGTGGGGGTGTTAGAATCGCGTGCGTGGCTAAAATTTGTTGAGACCTGAGAGAAGAAATAGTAGGGAGTGTTACTTTCGCGCGCTTGTACATGTAGAAAGGGAATATCATGTAGCCAGTCTTCCTTCCAATCGTTTTTTGGTGCTCCAAGGAAATATGCAAATGAGTTACCACCCGAGAGGGAGGGAAAATGGGGAAAAGTAGTTCCTCTTTTTCCCTCTTACTCATTTAAAGTGGAATAGTTTCCCTCTCTCTGTACCTGAAGAATGAAACACACGAAAGAGTATTGATTTCGCTCGAAAAAAGAGAATGAAAGAAAAAGAGAGAGAGAGGTAAAAAAGGAAGAAATATAATGCTGAGAAATGTATATTTAAATGAAGACAGAAATGGAACTAAAGCTCGAATGG
>BMAV01004609.1:6614-83880 GCA_019973955.1 Trichonephila inaurata madagascariensis | reverse complement strand
TAACTGAATGAAGTTAAGGTACAGATCTCTCCGAAGTTTTTCTTTTCTAGGTGATTATAGGTAGAGAAAAGTATTTTAGATTTTGGGTTTTGATTAGAAAAAGTTTCGTAATAGTTTTGAATTTCCTGTCAAAGAATGGATCTGATATTTTAATTTGCAGAGAAGGGATTTTTTTTTATTTAGATGGACATAATAATTTAAGGTACTAAGATTTTGTCGAATGCCTGACATTTAAGAAAGAAGAAATTGGATGAAAATCATGCGATGAAAATTAAGAGATTTTATATAAATAGTTCATTGTTGTAAATAAAAAAATAAAACCCCCTTTTCCCGGCCCCCAAACCTAAATATTTCCAGAGCCTCAAACTTCAACATTCGCGACCCAAAATTCCCAAACATAATTCCCCATCGCGCCCCCTTTATACAAAAAAGCAATGGGATTGAATTTAATCCCAAAATACTTTGAACCAAAAACCCCCAATACGACCCTTTAAACCCCTTAAATGCCCCCTTTGGGATATAAGCGTTCCCCGCTCAGCTAGTGTGTTGATTACCCCGGACGTATATATACGCCCCTTTTGAAGTACGATCTTTTCTGTACACTGCTATCCATAAAATTATTTTTAAGGCTTTGGGGAAATTTAATAAAATGGGTCGTGACATTGTTTCGAAGTATTACCTTTTTTTCCCGAGAATTTTTCTTTTGTTTTTTTTTCCTTTTTTCCCCCCAATACAAAATGCGGGCTTTTTTGGGGAAAAAGGTGGCATTGGGGAGGGAAAAAAACTTAACTTTTTAAATTTGGGAGTTAAGGGAATAATTATAAATCGCACAAAAAAAAACAGGAGTAACGGAGTATATTAGCCCCCCCCTCCCCCACCAAATCAGGGCTTGAGCCTTAAGCTCAAATACGACAGGACGTCAGTCAGATTGGGGCCCCTTTGAATCAATGCCCCCCGCAAAGGGGGTTCCGGGGGGGTACGAGCCACTGGTTAAAAACATCAAGATACATGTTACATTTTTTGTTAAGTTTTTTATATGATGAGCCCAAAGAAGTTCCTTTGTATTCATTAATATTGTTTTTAACTTAGGGAAATTTTTAAATTAGTTATCAAATGCATTTATAGTACCTTGATAAGTTTTTAAGTGTGTTTTTTTACGACAGAATGTATTTTTGTTTGTTTACTTTCAATAAAAATTAAAAATTCTTTTTTTAAAATTTTCTTTTTTTTTTCTACTTTTAATACTCGCGCCCCCTTTTTAGGGTTAAAAAATGCCCCCCCGGAAAGGGGCAACCCCACAGTTCCAGAAACGCTGACTTAACTTATACATACCAAAATCAACAATGACGTGATACTTACAGTAAAAGTAATATAAAAGCATTTACTATTTCATATTTTAGCAAACTCTTGATAACACGAATATATACCAGAAATATATTTCGTCGCTTTTTTTTTTTACATTATATATTTTAGGTATTTCTATCTTATTATGGAACGAATTACCTGGAATATCTAGAAAAACTTTCTATAACCTTATCAAAAAATTTTCAAATTCATTTTCTATTTCATACTTTAACAAACACTTGATAACACGAATATCAGAAATGCATTTCGTCATTTTTTTTTTCTTTTTAAAAATTTTTGGGATTTTTTAAAACATTTTTTATTATTAATTGTTTTTAAATATCTGAAAAGTTTTGGTAATTTTAACAAAAAGATTTTCGATTTTTAATACATTCTAAACGTGAAATTATTTTTAATTTAAAAAATTTTTTTTTCTTTTTTTTTTTTTCCCCCATTTTCCCCGATTTCGTTTAGGTTACTCCATCGCCTATTGATACCTAACAGCTTTCTTTCATTACTGTTTATATGAAGAATTTACTAATTTTCTGTAAATTTCTTAGTATTATGTATTAACAATATGGGCCATATAAGATATCAAAGCAAACTAGCCCTCTTCATCCGGGATTCCCAGATAAAATGGCCCTCCTGGTTCACCTTATTATAAAGACGACTTTGCCACTACCTGTATCCAGTTTTTGCGCCGCCCGCGTCGCTCGTCTCTTTGATACATTTTTTAAAGGGAAAACCAAAAAATTGTACGAAACAAAGGGTCCTAGGGTACCTTTCCTGCGGGTATTAACTTTCTGCAAAACAGCCTCCCCCCTGACTCAAGGTCTGGGGATGGGGCTGCTTTCCCCCCTCTGACACAAAATTGTCCCCCCCGGGGGTTTTCACTTTAAAAAAGCCCGCCCCGGTGTCATCGGGGCCCCCCGGGTACTTAACGCTGCAAACTAGCCTCCCTGACCCGGGCGGTGGGGGTGTACTTTCTGCAAAACCGATCTGACAGCAAATCTGTCCTCCGGCGTTTGTCACTTAAAACGCCCGCGCTCCAGGTGTCATCCCCTTTCCTGCGGGAAAATTTTAATTTGCTGAAAACACCCTATTTCCTGACTCAAGGTCGTGATGGGTGAATTGTTTAAAGCCGATCGACAGCTCTGTCCCCCCAGGCGTTTGTCACTTGAAAACAGCCCAAGCTGCTCCAGGTGTCATCGCGTTGTCCCTGCGGGTACTTAACTTGCTGCAAACTAGCCTACTTCCTGACTCAAGGTCTGTGATGGGGCTGTACTGTTCCACCCGCCCGACGCAAATCTGTCCTCTCAGGCGTTTGTCATTAAAAACGCCCGCTGCCCAGGTTTTGCGTTGTCCCTGCGGGTACTTATCCTGCTGCAAACGAGCCTACTTCCTGACTCAAGGTCTGTGATGGGGCTGTACTGTTCTGCAAAGCCGATCTGACAGCAAATCTGTCCTCTCAGGCGTTTGTCCAAAAACCCTGAAGCTGCCCAGGTGGCCACGCGTTTTCCTGCGGGTACTTAACTTGCTGCAAACTAGCCTACTTCCTGACTCAAGGTCTGTGTGGGCTGAAATTTCTGCGGCCGTCGACAGCAAATCTGCCCCCTCAGGCGTTTGTCCGAAAACCCCGTGCCCGGTTATGCGTGTCCCTGGGGGTTTTAAAACTTGCGCAACCCCCTTTCCCCGATGGTCTGTGAGGGGGCTGTCTGTTTGAAAAGCCGATCTGACAGCAAATCTTTTTAGGCGTTTGTAAAAAACACCCCCAAGCTGCCCGGTTATGGGGTTTTTCCTCGGGTTTTTCCCCAAAAACGAGCCTATTTCCTGACCGGCGTGAGGGGGCTTACTGTTCTGCAAAGCCGATCTGCGGCAAATCTGTCCCCCAGGCGTTTTCCGAAAAACAAACTCCCGGTGTTCGCGTTGTTCCGCGGGTACTTATCCTGCTGCAAACAGCCTTTTTCCTGCCCGGGTTGGTGGGCTGTCGCTCCGGCCGTCGCGCAAATCTCCCCTCCGGCGTTAAAAAGCCATTGAGATCCTGCATTGACCTTTTAATATTGACCCTCTTGAACCCATCGATTTTTACGTAAAGTTTTTGGGACCCCAAAACCAATTCTAGTAAAAATCGGGGGAATGAAAATCATTTATGGGCCCAGTTTTGCCATGATTTTTTTCATTCCCGTCCCCGTTTCTTTTTGAGCAGAACAGTTTTCCCCAAAAAAGCCTCTACCAACGCGACTTCCGAATGAGAAAACCACTCCATTACTTTCTTTTTATACAAGATTTGAGATGAAGTATTGTACTTCTGTGTCATCAAATTTTCCTTAAATGCTTATCACTGGCGTATATCTTATTTTCATGCAAATTTAATGGTTGTGTTATGCCTCCTTCATAGTTCTGCAATTTTAACGGCGAGCAATATATATATATATATATATATATATATTTAATATGACGTATTTATTCTCATATAGCTAGAATTATTGACGTCAAAGAAGTTTTTTTTGTTTTAATATTCATATAATTATCTTAATATTTTAAAAACAAACTTTTGTAAATCGTTTTCGTTTCAAATCAGATCACTTCTACGCTGGGAAAGCTTTCCGTTCGAAAACCCCCGCCCCGGTTTGAGTCCTAATACCCCCGCCCGCGGTAAAGGGTGATGCTCTTTAACAATATCAAACTCAAAAATTCCCATTTAGGGTTTGAATAGAATGTCAATTCCAGCAACCCGTTTTGCTCGAAAATTAAAAAAAACGAGTTCTGTCCCCAAGGGCCTCCACAGCTTCAAATTAATTGAAAATCAGTTGATCCCCAGTCAAATTAGGGGAAAGATACCTTAGAATGAATTTTAACCGAACCTTATGTTACATGTAGACCTTTGTGTTAAATTCCTTTCGACGCGAAATAACCCTTATTATTATATTTCTACAAAATTTTGATTGCAATCAAACAAAAAATTCGATAAATTTTTTCAATAAATTCCTCCCGAGTTTTATATATTATGAACTTTGTTTATGATATAAACAATATATTTTATTTTTAAAATTTATAGAGTCTGCATTTTATAAGTATTCTCTCACTTTATTAATTGAAACGGAAGTATGCATCGAAAAAAAACTCAATATCATTTTAGTTCTCTTTAATTTTAATTGAATTGTTAAAAATATGAAATATTCTTCTAGAAAAATTTTAAAACAACTAAACAATTGGGGACTTAGGGGAGCAAAGCCCTGGGGTCAACCACTGTCCCCATCTCGCTTCTGAACTTTGCAGTGAGGTGCATTGGGGTTCCTCATGGGGTCACAACGCAAGCCTCCAGTGTTTAGTTCTCAAGGTTTTAAAGCCGTTTTTTTTACCAATTTAAGGAAATGAAAATCTGAGTCGGCGTGGAAGCACAATACTCTTCTACTCAGCCACTGAGCTTTTAAAGCGATTACAAAATGTAGAGAAAATAATAATTTACTAAATAATAATAATAAATTGTATACATTAATTTATATGTTTTGCAAATAACATTATAATTTAAAAATGTAATACAATCATCTCCAATAGAAACACAGAAATTATGAATTTATATAGAAGATTTCTTCATAAAATATGAACTTATTTTCGAGTATTGAATTCTCTAAACTTCTTTTTCCTGTTATTATTCAAGCTACTCTGAACTGAATCATATAAATAACAGCTTATACTCCTAAAACCCGAGAATTTTGAGATCAAAATCGATCGTCTAAGGACCATCGAGGCAGTGATAAATCTGTAAATATATATTTGCTGCCAAATGATATTTGTTGCTGGAAAAATAACAAACCATTTAAAGAAAAATTGGCCTTTTCAACAGATATACTTCTTTTTATTTTTCAAAGATGGAGTTTCAAAAATTGTTGAAGCATGAACATAATAATCTAGTCTCTTCTAATCCATCTTAATGATCTTTTCCAGTTTTCAAGTAGAAAATAGAAAAATAAAAAGTTTGTCCTTATTTCTCTTCGGAAATTTTGTAGTGACTTGTAGTTATAATTTGAAAATTTTTCTCCACTCAGTTTTTGATTGACGTATTGTAAATCGATAGAATGAAATAGTGTTGATTTTGTTTGTTAATAGCTGAAAACATATTTTTTCAAGAACGTTATGCAAAGTTTTGTAAAACATACAATATACATAAATCAATACATTTTTAAAATCAAAGTATGGCCATATTCTTGGAAACAAGAAAAATTCAATATTTTTATAACATAACACAAAAAACTTTGTTTTTTGTTTTTTAATCCATTTTAAAATATTATACTTGATTGAGTAGGATATTGTTTTGTTGCTCAACATTTTTGTAAAGCAGTTTTCATTTGAGCTACAAATTATAAAACATTTTAATACTCACAAATATTAAAAACTTTTATTGGACATAAGTTAAAGTTTTATTCTGAAAACGCATGCCTTGTTTACATGTTTTTATTTTTACATTCAATACTGGTTAATAAAATTGGTTCAAAACGCTATATCATCTAGTGTCACTTCAGGTCCATAGCTACAAATAATTTTGGCTTAAACTCTTTTGAGAAAACTTTCTGATGTGCCTGCTTCTAAATGAAAAAAATATACTTCGATATAAAGATTGAATATTTATATTTCTTATTAATATAATATTAGTGTTAAAAAAACAGATTTTATCAAACTACATGAGTATTTTGAAGAAAAAAATGTCCACTTCTCTCTCTAATTGTAAATGAAATATATACAAACACAAACCTTTACTTTTTCTAAAAATTTAAAATATAACATGCGCGTGCGTGTGAGTGATAGAGAGAGAGAGAATTTAAAAAAAGGGAAACACACACAATAACAAGACACTACCATTTCAAGCAAAAAAGCAAACTGGAAAAAAATTTTAAAGAATACGGACACAAGCATGCATGACAAATACCTTTTTGGGCTTAAGACCAAAGTATGGGGTTAAATTAGTTTCAACTTGATAATTTAAATACTAAGAAATCTGAAAAACAAAAAAATACGATAAAAATAAAATAAGAATAGATGATAGAAATAACCATCTAAAAAAGTTTGAAATAGGCAAATATTTAAAAACATACACTGCATGAAAATAATATATAAGAATTTATATACTTCATATTTATATATTGTTTTTTCTTCAACCGATTTTATATTTCATTATGTTCCCACTGGCAATATCGATAGATTTAAAAAAACTGTGACCTTATGGTATCTTTCATAATAAGTAAGCTAATATTACCCATCCCAAAGATATAACGTATTGAATAGGAAGGCAGATGACAAAATTAACAACGTTATCTGACACAGCCAACAACCGACAACACCACAGCCATTGTTCACCATCATCACTCACAAGATCCCACATCTATCCTGCAACCTTTATCACCTGCAGACGGCTTTAAAATTCCCACACCCCACTCAGACCCATCGACGGATCACGTGATTTAGCAAAACGGATATGGACCACCTCCACCAAAGCGGAAATCTTTTGGTGGACGGACGAGAGCCTTTTGATACCCCCCTTCTCATAATCTGCCGTTATCTCTACAGCCAGGGACCGGCCCTTTAACACCACGCGATGTTATTACGCTCTAAATTAACGATTCACGTCCTCGACCACAGCATTTGAAACAATCCCGGACAAAGGCACTTCCTCCGCGCTGACCGCTGACAGTTATTTCAGGGTGAAACATATCCGGCCGCCCATAATTAATTTCCTATAAGGTCCGGGGGGCGCCGTGGTTTTCGTGTTCTGTAATCACCCTTTCGGAATAATTGCGTTAGAAATAGAAAGGAGGAGGGAGGGTAGGCAGCCCCTTCCTTTATGTTATGTTAATGCGGGCTCCCTGTAACTGAAGATGAAACATTTCCAAGAGGGGTGGTGTCCAGTGGATGGAGAGATAAATACCCTCGAGAGGAATAGGTTCTATAAATATATATTCATAGCGAGAGGAGTGAGGGAACGTGTACCCCACCACCTCGGCTCAATTTAAATTTAACCAATTTGAATCTGAAGATGTAAAATTTTGTGTCCTTCAAAATGAATGGGAATGCATTTAGGCTTTGAAATTAATTCAATTTACGAGCTTCGAGTGTAAAGGAATGATGGCAGGTGCGTGTCTCTGATGTTAATCAGATGAAATGCCAAGTTCCACAAAAGGGAACTTTACGGCATGAAACGTACATGGATGAATTCATATTTTCACATAAGCCTTTTTCTTCTTTTCCCCACAAAATAAATATTTAACATATTTTTTTTAAAAAAAAAAAAGGGAGGACCTCAATAATCTATTAAAAATCTATTTAAGTCCAGTAGTGAGTTTGAGCCTAAATACCCCCCTTGTTACTTGTATTGATAGGAGTTTCTAAGGAGTTTCTCAAAATATTCTTGTGGCAGGATGCTGGATGTATATTTCTGACCGAAACAAATGTCCGCTTACCACTGATGATAAATTTACCTAATTCTAAGCCAAATTCAGAATTACATTAATAACGAAACACTCTTCCATAACAGAAGAACATTTTGAATATATATCATTCTTTTTCTGTCTTTTATTTTAAAAAATGTATTTTAATTTTAATAATATTCTTAAAACTGTTTTACGCACATACCCTAATTCAAAGACAGCACAAAAAAATAACCATTTAGACGATTTTTTGAAATCAAGTTTCTGAAAGAGTCAGATACCGTAAATCCGAGATTCTTAAACTGTGGTCCACTGACCCCTGGGTGTCACTAGCGCCTTTCTAGGGGTTCCACGGAATCTCACATATAACTTTGAGATTTCCCAGTTTCACAGATTCTGTAGCCTCTTGAAAAAATTGAAAGGTATACCACACTAAACTAGATCACTAAATTCCCCCGATGAAAAAACTCTACTGGAACATGTATTTTGATCAAGAATATTATGTCAGGGAGGAGTGTTCAAAATCTTGGGACGGACCATCATGTCAAGATGATATATAAAGGGGGCCACGGTGACCGAAAGTTTAAAAATCCCTGACTGAAATAATAAATCATGCATTTATAAAAGGGAAGTTAATACTATGAATGATACGTTATGCTAGAAAAAGGAAATTATTCAAATAAAAATAGATTGCATAATAATATCTAGATAAACCCACCACGCGATGATGATCGATTTGGCGTGGTAGCTAAGATACTCGTTTTCGGAACGAAAGGTACCCAGATCGAATCTTCCTTCCTTCATTGGCGACACTGGTCGTGCAAAGAGAATCGCACCATTCAAGGCACCATCTATCCAGTTCAAAAGTAACAAAGCCATCAGACACATGATGAATTAAGCCATCATACATGACGAGGCAACCTACAAGCCGTCACGCACGAATGACGCAACCCACAAAGCCGTCGCACTCAAAGTTACGCAACTGCTCCCACGCTCACCATGAATATGGTATCGTTCGTTCACCGAATCACTGTCATGGGGTATGATATTTATGGTGGTGTGATATCTAGATAAACCAAGTAATAGTCTTCACGCGATGACGATCGCTTGGGCGTGGTGCCTAAGATACTCGTTTTTGGATCTGATGGTACCCAGTTCTAATCCTTCCTTCAAATATAGTAAAAAGTCATTTTTTTACTTAATAAAATCCTAAACATAGCTTTATTAATTATTGTTCGACTATGGCGATAGCCATCAAAAAAATGTCTAAACAGATTTTAAGTTCCTTGTTACAAAAACTCATTAATTGGTGTTATAATTAGTTCCTTAGTAATACAATTTGAATTTTTTATCACATATCGTGTTGGCCTATCCCTTCTCTCCATCTTCATTCCAAAATAATAACTATTTTTTACATTGCCAGGATCATCATTTTAACCACCGAAGATATATTTAGCAACATTTGCCACCAAACTTTCTCTTATTTTCCCGGAAAGCTTCCCCAGATACTTTTCCGCAGCAGACTCCCAAAACAAAAGAAAAGTATAGAGAGAGATTTCGAACGGGAAAACACCGAGTTACGGTCTCCGGTTAATTTTATCCGGTAAAAATCGGGAGCAAAAAGAACGCACCATTAATCCTCAGGATAACTCGAACGAGTTTCTTCCCCCTCTTCCCCTTTAAACTCCCTTTCCTCCTAATGCTTTCGCAGACCGCGGCCTCAAAAATCAATTTCAAAATGGAATTTTCTAGTTTCCTGCAGCGAGTTTTTCCCTTTTTTCCGCCAAACCGGAGTAGAGAGGAAAAATTGACCATTTAAATAATAATCTCGGTCAACGTGGGCTGATTGAAAATTGTTTGCTGCAGGAAAACTCCGATATCAAAGTCTGAAGTAGCAGGATCTAAGCAGAATTTTATAGTCACTGCTTCCCACTCAGTAACCAGTCTAGTAAATAGAGTGGAAGTAGTTTGCAGTGAGTGAGGCTTTTTAAAAATATTTATATAAATACATTTTTTCATCTTCTTTCTATTTACAATATATAGCGTACTTCATATTTTTGTTTTATTTTGTTCAATTTATTATATTGGAGTCAATTTTGTTTTATATTTTTTTAAAAAAATGCCAAAAGTATAGAAACAGGTTTATAGGCATAGGTGGCTTTTCTGAAGACGGACTACATTTCAAAGGATGTTTATAGTGATTAATTTCTAATTTAATTATTATTAGGGAAATAATTGGGATATTTCATAATTTATAAATCAATTACAGGGTTTTTAATTTGAAACAATAACTTTTGTTTGGTTGTATAAGAACATATTAGGGATGAATATGTTGCAAAATCGTTTTTTTTATTCAGGAATAAAACTCACCTTAATATAATTTAATTAAATTAAAAGTCCTTCAAACATCGCAACGTAATATGTGATATTGATTTAAATTTATGATATGAGTGATATGGATATATTCAGAAAATACATGTTTTTATTCTTAAATTTGTATTTTGTATGTGTGTGGTTTAAAAATTTTGATTAAATATTTTACAGAAGTTAAGCCTATTTTCAGAACCACTAGAAAAATTTATTGAATCAAAAAATTTTGAAATTGTCTGATATATTTGTTATTTCTGTAATTAGTATGTAATACTTTGTAATACTTAAAATGTATTGTTTAATATTTGTGTATTGTTAAATTCTAAATCTTCAATTCAATAAATAATTGGTTCATGAACTGAAACGTATATATGCATTGGGTTAAATTCATGTTACGTCATAGTCACATGACAAATGTATTCACGTATTTCCAGTTAATCGGTTCACACGCTTCACTGTTTACTACTTTTGTTTTTTACAGAAACTTTCTTTTAAAAAGAATATGTTTGTTAATAATAAGAGCCCATGTAGAGGAAAACAAAATGCATTTTATTTAAGAATACTCGAACAATATAAGAATTTTCTTTTTTAATTTTGAAAAACTTTTAAAGAATTTGAATATTTTCCTGAACATTTTGATCAGTTATCAAATATGAAATTTTATCTAATTTTTGCAAGTAAAACAAGTCTAATGTCAGTTTCGAATTCAATTGAGATGACGGGCTCACGCGTCTTTTCTGTAACATAACCTCTGGGTTCTTTGACGGCCAAGATTAATGGCAAATCTTTTCCAACCCAAATCCAAGAAGTGAAATGCAGAGTAGATGCAAATAAGATAGTCTTTAAAAGAACAGAAGTTTTAGTAAGCGGGATGGCAATTTAGAGAAAGTTCTGTTAGGAAAAGGTAGAAGTGTAATTTGACGGCCTACCAAGGAATCACGGATATCCAGCCATTACTACAAGGTGCATACTATTGCACGCGAGCCTGTGTTTCGGAAGGTGATTGAACCGTTGCGCGGAATTCAAGGTAGGACAGATTATTTTCCGAATTCGTAATATTAATAGAATTGAGAGTAGGCGGATAATATAATTATTTAGATAAGTGATCCAATTGCGCGATCTGTTTTAGCTACGGCTACGTGTTTTGGTTTATTCTCACTTAATATAAGTTTGTCCAATATATTAGAAATTTAAGTTAAACTCTTAATAAAGTCATATTAAGAATTCTAAAATGTCTATTCATTTCGAGAACCCCACACCTGTAATTCACGCTGACCCACAAAGATATGGTCGACAAAGATCAACCATATCTCAACGTGATTACACTTATCATGTGGCCGTCATGATTTAAGCTCATTTTTGACAGCGTTAAAATCAACTATTGTGTCTGCATATCTTAGACAGTAACCTTTATTGTTCCATATATGCTAGTACAACATTAAATATGCATGTTTGAGTTTCCCTTTACATTTTTAAACGTTTCTACTGTGTGAAACGGATGCAATACAAAAAACACCAATATCTGATATTTAAAATTCTCTCTGTGCAGATTCTAATTCATAATTAATGCTATCATTGCCAGACAGGAAAATAAATGTAGTGGTTACACAAAACCATTCCAACACACATCCACTACAAAGCCTTTCAAGCCAGCGCAGCCTGTGTTATTTTTGATATTTGCGCATTAGTACACCCTCCAGGATAGATAGTTGCTTCCTCAGTTGATCTGGCCGCCATTATTCCATTCAAAATGACCGCCATTAAAATAGCTTCCCCACCTCTGCCATTGTTAAGAGACTGAGTAATTGCGGCTTACAAATGGGCGAAAATTGGCGCGAAACTTTAATGATAGCAGAGAGCACGGAATTGTAGTAAGGCAATTTCGGCGCACCAACTAATTTAAACAAAGGGAGAAGAATTAGCGCCAAAGGGATTCATCACGGCAGAAAGAGTTAGAAGACCCCCATGCACATTTTACTCACACTTTGTTTCTATAATTCTCCTTGGTCAACATTGGAGTAAGACTGAAACGGAACATCCAAAGGATAGTCCTCTTTGTGCTTTGGGAATGTTCTGGAGAGGTCTCTAGGTAACAGAGAATGAATAGGGAAGAAACGTGAAGAAATTATCATTAGAAATGTTTATAGGAAACATCTGAAATTTTAAAGGGTTGTGTGTTTTAATTAATTTTATCATAGAGCTATACATTTGGCTCCTCGCAATGTGTATCGTAATTCCTTCACTGCAGTAGATGACACTTAATCAATTTGCTTACTCAATTCGATGAATTTAAGGCTTAGCTGAATTATATACACCTGTGTGTTCGAAACAAAGATCATCAGGAAAATGAAATTAGGGTGTTTGCTTAAGTATCGACCTCGTCATTTGACTGTGGTTCCAAATGATGAGGAAATGACATGTGCAAATTAGAACTATGAGTCAAAAATCTGGTAAAATAAATGCAAACGGTTACAGAGCACAAGTCAACCAGACTCGTCATCTCTGTAAGAGTCTGTATATAATGTTAACAAAAAAACTCTTCAATACCTCTTAGTTCTACTTGAGATATATATAAATTGCAATAATTGCTAAAAAACAATCTTCTCTATATATCCCTCAAAAAGTCCATCAAGGACAAGAAAAGTTTCCTCTCTAGAAAGGGGGTAAAAGAGACGACCTCTTCTCCCGGTAAGTCGTAACCAACAAATAATAGGAATAAAAGCGCTTAAAGACTGCCCCGAATAGTAATTCATTTATTTCCCAGTCTTTAGCACGTGTAGGACACGGTCGGGGATCTGTAGGGTTAAGCAAATCCCTCATGCTATGTGGTCAATTAGCATACCCAAAACACCTTAGTCATCCAATTTGTTTTGAAAAATACATTGTTCTCCATTAAGCTTTGAAACTGAAAGCTCATAAATGCAGCATTAAAAGCACCTGCACAAATTTGTCATGCATTTGACAGATCATTTACGCAAAATATATTTTCGTCAAAAACATTTTATTATTATTTCAGTTTATATTAAGGAAAAGAGATTAAAATTTCGTAAAAAGCTCAAAATTTCTCTAATTACAGTTTATGACTCTACGATGTATAACATAACTGTTTGTAATGGATTTAAAAATGGTATATGTGAAGTAAATGCAGGCCATCCGAAAGCTAAATATTTCATATGCATAAAAAGAGCTTAGACTCTTCAAGCAATCTTTTAAATCCAACTTTCATGATAAATATTTCAAAGCAACTTTAAATCAAAAAATTTGCTTAATTTGAATTAAAAGTCTACTTTAAAGTAACTTTTAGTTCGTTACAAGCCACGTTGTTTCTAATATAAAACATAAGTGCATCTCATCTCCATATATGTGACATTCTAAATACCTAATTCGTAAAAGGTCATTTCTTTTTATGCATATCTAGCTCTGAAAACTCATCTGTCTCCTTTATGAAGCATAATTTCACGAGATCTACTGGTAAATCTTTCATTTCGAGTACTTGACTCATATTTATGCTTCAAAATTACGTAAGTGCCCCTCTCTTTTCTATTCACTCATTTGCTTCAAGTAATTTATTTCATTCCGCTTTCATGATTTCGTTACGAGTTCATGAAATATTTAACATTTACTCAGGATTGGGAACGAAATTTAAATTGAGCCTCTTTGTGTACGATATATCACACTAACACCCTTACTCATATACTACGTTTACTCATTAGGAGAAAATTCAAAGGTACTCCTAAACTAATTCAAATGTGTATGTTCATTATATTAAACCCACTTAAGTTTTTCTACAGCCGGTATTTAAGCTTTTAACTCATTAAGTAGTTACACGTAATAAATACCATCAAATTTACTTCTTGTATACATAAAACTTGATGTATATACGAGTATTGCTCATATTATTCTAGTAATTTTAAGGTATCTGACTACGTTCGGAACCGTGATTTTGCAAAAGCCTATAAATGGATAATATTTATGATATTTAGTGTCACTTAGATTAGAAAATATATATAAAATTGTTTTAAAAATAGTATTACAATAAAAAAATTATTTAAGTACAATATTTTGACAAAATGAACATAGAATGACCCATTTTCAAAATGTTCTTTTGTGAAAAATGCTTCTATTATAATAATATTTTGACTGTATATAGCTCAGACCTCTGTACAGAGTCTCAACTAGAATTTTTGAAATATATAACTTAGAAGAGGGTTTATCCATGTCTTATACGACACACACACACACACAACAGAGGGGAGAAATTTCAAGAAAAAAACCCCGATAATTATTTCAATGGGTTGTAACTCTTAAAATGATGTGCATTTTTCAAAACTCGTAGTTGAGCCTCTGTACAGAGGTCTGAGCTATATACAGGTAAAATATTATTATAATAGAAGCATTTTTCAAAAAAAGAGAACATTTTGAAAAAAGGTTTTTCTAAGTTAATGTTTTTCCAAAATATTGTATTTAAATAATTTGTTTTTGTCAAAATGTCCTTAAAACAGTTTTATACATGTATTGTAATATAAGTGACACTAAATATCATGAAAATTATCCATTTATGCGCTTTTTTAAAATCGCGGTTCCGAACGTAGTCGGATACCTTAAAGTTATGCTATTTTTCTTAGTGTTATACGAGTTTTATACTCAACTTTATATTAATCCTTTTTCTTCGTTATTCCCATTACATGAATATGAGTTTCAGAGCTCATGTTATTATTAGTGTTCTTTAAGGTATCCGACTATCCTAAAATCTTAAATTTTGTCAAAAATTTGCAATTTTATTTGTACGGGTTTCATATATAGACCATCTTATTAGCTTTATTAAAATACAAATTTTTTTTAAATTTTATTTTTCATTAATTGGAAGAAACTACAGGCGTTTTAGTAAAAGCAGATGTCACAACTTCAAGCAAGATGTTAAAGTTCAAAAATGCGTCTTACTCGAAACGTGTTTTTTGGAAAATGCTCAAAAGTGTGGACAGCGATTGCTCCAAAAGTTTTGAAAATAATTAATTATGAAATTGTTTGTGTCTGTTCTGTATAATAGTAGAAGTGTTTTAACCTTCAGATTTATCAATCACTGTTTTCTTAGAAAGCTATGTGAATATAATATTTTTAGTTAAAAATAATTTTAATATTTTTAAGAGCTCTTGTTATCTCTCGTCCTGAAAATCATTTCAAAACGGAAAAGCAATGTAACACATCAAAATTTAAAAATTCAGAATTTGTTCATCTATGTAATTTTTTGTAAATGTTTACCCATTTTAGTAAGTGGCCGTGGTAGCCGAGTGGTATAGGTATCGGATCGTGGCTTGCCTTGTCACGAGTTCGAAACCCAGTACCGCTAAAGACCTCGTCGTGTAGGGCAGCGATGCACGTTAAATCTGTCGAGAGCTAAACGTCCTCCTGTGGTTTGGTGTGGTAGTTAGAAAGGGTGCCAGCTCAGGTGTCGTTCACGTCACTTGACCATGGTTCAAAATTACGTGGTCCGTCACCAAAAGCCCTCGTGTAGCTGAACAGTGCGACGTTAATATTCAATCAATAAACCCATTTTAGTAATAAAAATTTATTTTTCTCTTCTTAATTTTAGTAATTTTTTTTCATAAAATGTACTAAATATATCTAAAACCCACAAAAAACACCTCATATCACGATTTTTTAAAAAGTTGCCGCAAGTAGTCGGATACCTTAAGTAATTCATTCCACTTTTAACTCGTAAGTTTAATTTTTCTTATTTCTTAATTAAAACAATCATTACATCATTTACATACTCCTTGAGCTATTTAAACCTTCATTGCAAGTGGGTGACATGTCTCTTCTGGATCGTAATTTTTCTTTTAAATTTCTTGGAAGCTTGCTGATTCCTACATTTTTTTTAACCTTTCTATTAGTTAACTTCTCAATTCATTGAGTTCAAAAATTTTGTTGTAATTTTTTTTCTGATGGTTCCAGCAAAAGTTATTTTCCTTTTTCAAAAGTTTGTGTATGGAAAAAATGTGGATAAGTATACTTTGCTTTCTTTCAAGTTACGTTATTGCAAACTGTTTCTGTGTCTCTCCCTATAAAGCAATTATTTTGAATGGTGTTTTGCTCTTCTAAATCTGAATCAAATACAGTAGAGAAATTATTGTTGATATTATATTCTTCATCATCAGCTCAGAAACTTCTTTATCCGAAAATGCTGTAGTTCTGTATTTGTTAAACGTTGAATCTATTTAATTTCTCAACTGACGCATTTCTTCATCATAACCGCAACATAGTGCCATTGGAAAAATGATTTTGAAGTGAACTTATATATTCAGAATTGTAACAGAAATGTACGCGCAGGGTATGATACACCCGAGGAGACATTATCCAAAGATCTATATTTAGAGTTCACTCACAGTCCATGACTCCTCCAAGAATATAAACCTTAAATTCAGCTACTTGAGGAACCATCAATTTTTCAAAAACGGTTTGGCATAAGCATTGAAAAAAGTTAAGTGGTGGGTATGACATACCCTGCGCGAGTACTGCCAAGTTAAGAGAATACAATAATGATTATTTTCAAGAAAGAATTCATGCATTTCTTTCCATCTGAATTGAATAATTAATAGAGAGTATCAAATTGAATCAAACGATCACAAATCTTTCAACACAAATGAAACAATTAAAGCAATTTTTAGAACGAATTAAGAAATCAACGTTTTTGATTAATCGATCAACTAAACAATGAATATTTTCAAGCAAAACTAACCACTGAATACTTTTCAATGCGAATAAATCAAGACAAACTGAACAATGAATATTACCAAAAGAAGTTAATATTGAATATTTTGTTGATTAATCATATAGGTACAATGAGAATACTACAAACCATCAAACAAACGACGCTAGAAAAGAGCTCCAACTGTTAAATTAATTCCTCACGCCAGAGATTTGCAAATCAATTCCAGGTGTCTCGAGCAGATATTCGAGCAAAGTAAAACACAGACGACAGAGATTCGGCTCGATTTGATCTAATCTTATCCGAAGACCCCCCCACACACAAGAACCTCCCCCTTCCCCCAATCTCTCTCCTCTGAGGGGAGACAGCTCCGGAATTATTCATTCGGCCGTTCCACTTGCAATATTGAAGAGCAGAGATGAAGTTCTTCGCTCAAGTCTTCGATAAACAATCCCTTTTCGAATATTTCACTCTTCACGGTTCGCTCTGTCGTGACGAGCAAGGAGATGTGAAAGACGTGGACTTGGGGCAGTTTACAGGAAATGGCAAGTCGTTCAAGTGAGAGTTGCAATTTCGCCAAGTTCGGTTTCTGAATTTAAGTTAGTAGCGTTCGAATGGGCAGACAATCTCAAGGAAGGTAGTTGGAGTTAATATTTTACGAGGTTTCAATCAGATTTCTTTTGTAAAAAGATAATTCTAAGAAAAATGATTGTGTGGATAGTTGAAAAGTCTTTTAAATGTCAAGTATTGTGCGGTAATTTTTATTAATAATATATTAAAATAAGTTTCAGACCATTATATGTGATATAATAATTACAATAACGTTTAATGGCGTTTAAATAATGCTGTTCGTTTTACTCTTTCTCGCGATTTGTCTGTAAAATTAATTATCTTCTTCCGATATTCTTCCTTCCTTCTATAAATTATTAGCATTTTACATTCTTGAAAATAGTCATTGTTTAATATAATATCAATTGAATTGAAAAATTCATTGTTTAATTTGATTAAAGGTACTTATTAATTAATTAAATTTAAATATTTATTGCTCGTTTTGAAAATATTTTCATCGTTTTATTCGTTTTGAAAATACTACCATCATTTGATTCGTTTTGAAAATATTCAGTGGTTTCGATTCATCTAAAAACTATTTTCACTGTTTTATTCGTTTTGAAAGTACTTTCATCATTTGATTTGTTTTGAAAATATTTTCATCATTTGATTCGTTTTGAAAATATTTTCATCATTTAATTTACTTTCTAAATACTTCAGTTGTTTGAGATTCGTTTTGAAAATACTTCAGTGGTTTGATTCATCTAAAAACTATTTTCACTGTTTTATTCGTTTTGAAAGTACTTTCATCATTTGATTTGTTTTGAAAATATTTTCATCATTTGATTCGTTTTGAAAATATTTTCATCGTTTGATTCACTTTCTAAATACTTCAGTGGTTTGATTCACTCTAAATACTTCAGTGGTTTGATTCATCTAAAAACTATTTTCACTGTTTTATTCGTTTTGAAAGTACTTTCATCATTTGATTCGTTTTGAAAATATTTTCATCATTTGATTCACTTTCTAAATACTTCAGTCGTTTGATTCACTTTGAAAATATTTCAGTCGTTTGAGTTCATTTTAAAAATGATTCAGTGGTTTGATTTGTTTAGAAAATATTTTCATTGTTCTTGTTTGTTTTGAAAGTATTTTCATCACTTTGATTCATTTCGAAAATACTTTCATCATTTTATACTTCTTGAAAGTATTAGTTATCACGAAAGTATTACAGCTTTTTCAAATTCCAATATTAAGAACCATTTTTGTACAAAAGCTGTTTGAAAACCCGTTCTTTCAATTGGCTTAAATATAAAAACAAAGGATACGAGGAATTCATTTTTTTTTAATTTTAATATTGTTGTTTATTATTCTCATTTTTCTTTTATGTCTGAACTTAACCGCAATTAAAAGTCTCCTTTATCACCTTAATTTTTGTATCATATGTACTTACAATGAATGGTATAGAATTAATGAAACGAAGTTATTCAATATTTGGACATCGTGAGAATTTTAATGTTAGATGCTTTTATATTATTATTCATAAGAAATATTTTGATAATATAAATTCTTTAAAAATTGTTTATGGTCCCTTATCATTATTTTTTTATTAAATTAATGCTGGTCTAAAGCTACATAATGGTCATTTTGACGGATTCCAGAATTTTCATGGTGACGTGAAAAATGATAAAGACGACATCCAAGTCAGAACCTTATTTAACTTACTTCCTCACTTTATTAAGTGAATAATTTTAGCTTCATTTTAGTTCAACGTGAATTAACCCCCATTACCCCATGCAACATTCATCAGCGAACTCGGAACTCGAAAATGCTGATAAGTTGACTAAATTTGGACCTTACACGCCTGGTGGTAATTGCTTCTACTTTACTAAAGGGTTTGATTTATTTTGAAATAAAACGTCCCCTATAAAGTTCACGTAAATGGCTACGAGCCTCCTAGCTTTTTACCAACATATATACATTGCGACATAGCCATCCTGTGATGACTATGTCTATTAGGATCCGCGTAAGCTAGAGGTGTGGGATTATCAAAATGATGAGACATATTGGATTCTTAATACAACTTTTATTAAGAATAACTTATATTACTTAATTCTAATTGACAACTTTCTTAAAGTGAGAGTTAACACCCAATTAAACCTTATATTCAAGTCAGATCGCCAACCAGATCATTTATCTTAATTATAATAAATTAACTGATTCATCTAACTTCCTATACAAAAATATTACCTTTTTGCAGAGCTCCTTCCTTCAGTGATTGAAAGTAACACCTATAATTTAATTTTATATGAACGTATCCTTATTACAGAGCTATAGGACATCTAACTCTTGATCCGAATGATTCCACATTAAGTTATCTCTAAACTTGCCGCTCCTTCTCATCAAAGCTTCTATCCTTTTAAAATATATCTCATTTACATATTTGATCCGTTTATCTTCTTGGTATTGGGTTGGAAAGGTTTTGCCATTAATCGTGGCCGTCAAAGAACTTAGGAGTTATGTTAGCAGAAGGACGCGAGAGACGTCACAACATGCATGTGACATCTGTATCAAACTTTCACAGCTCACTAATTGAGGAATTTAAAATAATACTCTCTAACAAATTACTCATCCCAATGTATTTTTGGGAAGAACAAATTCTGCCTAAGAATGGTTCTACGTAACATGCTACGAAACTCTCTTCTATCTTTATGCTACAGTTACATTTATTATTTTGAAAGAATACCTTATAAAAACGATGAATAAGTTCTTGTTAGGGTTAGAGTTTGTATTGCAGACATTAAAAATATTCTTATTCAAATGTGAAATATCTTCAAGTATTCCAATGGGACAAATCTTCCAAGTATTTGAATGTGAAAAATCCTCCAAGTATTCGAAAGTGAAAAATTTTCCAAGTATTTCAATGCGAACAATGTCCAAAATACTGAATGCAATGTTCCAAACACAAAAAAATACAAATTTTTAAAGAATACAAAAACTTCAAGAACTCAAATGTGGTTAACTTGTCTAGTATTCGAATGCAAAAATAGAAAAATCACACTTTTTTTTTCCAGTTTGAACCACTACTTTCAAACAATATTTCTTCCCAATGCCAATATAACTCCAGTTATAACTCTACGGACATTCCCGATGTTAAAAAAGTACAAGAACTTCCTTTTTTCATACACATTCTTCTTTCTACTTCCAATATTTCTACCACCCCTCTACAAAAAAGCCCGAGAGCTCCATCGACCCCCCACCCCGTTTAAACCCGGGCGAGGGCGTCGTTTGATACTTGGAACAATCACTCTCCATCTATGGAAACAGCCGACACTCATAGGTGATGGAAATCAATAAGACCGACAAAAAGTGACGGTATCAATGACGCCGATATTGGATTGTTTCCCACCCCCCTTGTTCGATCGAGTTCTTTTTGGATAGCGGTTATGAGAAAATAATATGTTCTTCCTCCCGGTCAGACGGACACGATCCCTCCACCCCCAAAGAATATCCAACCTTTATGAAAATATTCCACTATGCTGGGATATAAGAGTGTTCATTAAATACAGATCAAAGGTGGTGGGATATAACATCTGGTCCAGTGTCCCTTTTGAAATGTGGTATATATATTTACCGTAATATGGTCTAATGCGAAATTTATTATGTAGGAAATATTGTATGAAGTGTGTGCGTGTATGCTAAATATTTGTATGGATGAAATACATGCCTGAGCATTGATTAGGAACTAAACTGGATCAGGTAAAAGGAAAAAAAAGGATACATAACTCACTTATTTCTTGTCAATACCCGCCAATAATTTACAAAACATCACATTTGTAAAAGTTAATTAATGCCATAGCATAAAACATTTCTTTCACGCTGTGATCGGACTGCAAGCTAATAAGTTCAAGCTATAGCTCCTCATGGGCTGTATCAGTATCATCAATAATGGGATAACAAAGCAAATTGAATTTATGCTCAATTTGCTTAAAAACCAGAAATCTTATTGTGACTTCATCCTCCAAACGCTACAGATTATCTCTTGGTAGAAACACTCTCAGATACTTTGTTTTCCTAATAGTGAAAAATACAAAACGAATCCTTGATCGCTCACGGAAAAAATATCTTGGTTCAAAGCGGATTTTCTAACAGTCTTGACGGCCTGATGTTTGCCCACCACTGGTTTAATCCATTCAATCGTGTTGCATAATAAGCAACATACACGGATATTATTTAAACAAATTATTGTTATAACCTGTTGGGACTGGTTGTAACTAATGCCATCTGCCTGACGAAGTCAGATCGAGGCCCACGAAATTCATCGCGGCTAAGGGCTAGAATTTTTGCGCCGGTCGTTATCCTTAGTTTTGAGCACCATGCAGGTGATAGTATGATTTTTCTCGATTCCACCCCAATTTAGATCATTGCCTCCCACCTCTCTTCTCCTTCCATCAACCACACGAGAGGACTTGCGACTCGACGGCTATTTAAAGTACCCCCATGCCACATAGTCACTATACATTTATATGCATCCATGTCCTCTCCGGGATTCAAAACCAGTCCCTACGGCACCACAGTCAGCGTCGCTAAGTATTTATACTTTCTACTTTGCTAAAATTTGTTTGAATTTTTCATCTTTTTTGATGCAATAACTTAGAAAACAAATTCATGTGTGTATATATATAGAGAGAGAGAGAGCGTATTCCTCTTAATTGAGTATAGTCATTACAAAAGGAAACCGAGTATAGCAAGCAAAGAATCTACTTACGTAATTTAAGTATAGGAGAGAAAAGTATAGCATAGCATATAGGATTTGGCCTTTAAAGCTCCGCTAAAAGGTAAAAATGCAAGAGAGGGAATTATCATTTTTTTACATTTAAGTATCTGGAAAAACAGAAAATTATATAATAGAAAAATAATTATATGTTATTTTTAGAAATTACGAATTGTTTTAAGCAAAAGTTTCAACCACTCAGTAAGACACGTGTAGACTATTAAGAAATTCTTTTACTAGGAATCGTTAATATATGTCGAAACAATCAAGGTCTAATCCTCTTTACGGTGAATCCCAAATAAATTTGTCAGAATATAGTTTTGAATACTTTAATACGACGCATTTTGGAAATGGGTATTTGTAATTGATATTTAGAGGGAATGTATATATATATATAAATATATTATATTAGAATTTTAAGTAGATATTAAGTTATTACATATATATATAGATAGAGAGAGAGAGAGAAAGATGTTAATGCACATTATTTTCTAAAGATTTATATGTTTTCAAAACCAAATAATTAACTAATATAATGTATTCCAAAATCATTCCATATTACTCGAATTTTTAACACCAACTCTTCATATTTATCCGTCTCTCTCTATTTGATTTGTTTCCAACGAACCGCAACACCCCATCAAAATCAGCTTCACCGAAAGAGTTTTCTCATTTGCAATATCTAAATAAACATTTTGATACAGAAAGAACAACTCCTAAATAAAAGGTTGCTGTGAATACCACGGAATATGAATCGATGTGTTTGCTATATTTGGCTCTATATTCTTCATAAATTAAATAATTCCTTTTATTTTTTTTTAAATAATTATTAAAATTTTTATGAAGGGGACATTGTGATTCAACTAACCAAAAATAAGTCCAAATTTTTAAATAAATTTCTTATCTTTTAGGTATTTTGAGACTTTTTTTACATTTTATATACGGATTTTCTATTTTTAAAGGGGTGCATGCGTGCAAACTTATGCCTCATTTCCCTTATCGATCGGTTGTTAATCGTAAATTTAACTAACATAACTTTATGAAGAAATATGTATTATATTTTAAAATATGCGCTTCCACATAATAGCCACTTCCAATTCATCCGTTCTTTTAATGACCAAATATTTTTCCCCAAAATTCGTAATACATTTCATACACCTGTTTTAAAAATTATTCAGCTTTAGAAAAACCAATTATTGCATAGTTGAGTACACAATAACATTGGCTGATTTAATTCATATAATAGAACGTTGATAAGGCTGAAATTAGTATTTGATTATCAAAAAATATTATTTTCTACCAGAGAGTTGCCATTAAAAAATATATTATTCCATTTTCTAGGAAGCAGACAGACAAATGAACCGTAATTTAGGTGATATTTTATATATTTTTTCAAAGGAGAAATAGTTATGTTTCCGAAATACTTATCTAAATTTATTCTTTTTTATTTATATAGAAATGAAGAATTTTCAAAGATTAATGTAAAGAGTTTTAATATAGGGCTGTGTTTTATTAAATTTTGTTCTCTTTTTTTTTTCAAAGGCAGTCAATAAAATTTGTTCATCCTATTGTATTTTAAGCTGATATTCGTCATTCTTTTTCATTTCTTTCAACATTTTTTTTATAAATCGTTATAGAAAAAAGCCAAAACCTTTAATATCCTTTTCTGCTAAATAAAAAATTTCTGTCTTATTAATTTCACTTTTGGATTTCTGAAACATACAGGCATCTATTACATTTTAATATATTAATAATTTTGATTTGAATCACATATATTATTCTTTCTTTTATGTACATTATTACTTCCGCGTGTGTATTACTTTTCATATTTCTTCTACTGTGTTATATAGTATATGAATTTTAAATCCATTTTGCTCCAGCAGAAAATCATACATTTATTAAATATAGGATTCATGATTGTAATATAACTGTTGAAACGTTATGTAACCCCTAAATGTGTGTGTGTGTGTGTGTGTGTGTGTGTGTGTGTGTGTGTGTGTGTGTGTGTGTGTGGGGTGCTGCGTGCGTGCGTGGTGTGTGTGTGTGTGTGTGTGTGTGTGTGTGTGTGTGTGTGTGTGTGTGTGTGTGTGTGTGTGTGTGTGTGTGTGTGTGTGTGTGTGTGTGTGTGTGTGTGTGTGTGTGTGTGTGTGTGTGTGTGTGTGTGTGTGTGTGTGTGTGTGTGTGTGTGTGTGTGTGTGTGTGTGTGTGTGTGTGTGTGTGTGTGTGTGTGTGTGTGTTTTTTGAATATTAGAATTTTTTAATTAAAGAGGGTTTTTAATATTAGGGCTCTTTATATACAAAAAAAATCCATATATCTTCAATATTCATGTGGTTTATTCAAGCAGTTTTACAAAAAATATACGTATCTACTTTATAAATACTCCTACAGTAACTGTTTCCGCTATTTTTATGCACAATAAATTATATTTTTATTTGTTTTGAAATTTAATCTTAAGATTTTCACCCTTACACACACTAAATGCTGCCCATCCGGTATTGTGGCTAGTGACGCTGAATGCGGTGCCGTAGGACCTGGGTTCGAATCTCGGAGAAGGCATGGATGTTTGTATTGTAATCCTTCATGACTTTAATATCCTTCTTTCCTTTATGATGTATTCATCATACTTACTTCTGTAAGCCCTCATGTAATAATTTCTGCTGCACGGTGATTTTTATAAATGATCTCACAATAAAAACACACACTAAATAAATTTAAATCCACATATTAGTAAAAAAGACTTCAAAGTCCCCCTTGTGGCAAGGTTCAATTGGATTCCATAATTGGCTGAGAATAAGTTCAGTTTCTGTTAATGATTATACCATGATAAGTGTTTAATTTAATGTAGACTTCGAGTATACACAAAAATAAGTAAAAAATCGGTTCTCCTATTACTCTCATCTTTTGATTATCAATTAATATTATACCATGAAGTCCTTCACCGATGTTTTATAGTATATTACTATCCTGAAGTTCATTTTGCAAAAATTATAGTCAATAATTATATTTTTATATTGCATTATATATATTTATATAATCTTATTTTACCAAGCATTTATTATCAGGTGAAATAATCTTTGTATAACATAGGAAACTACTTTTCGGCGTCACTAAATTCTCCACCATAATGTATACACAATGCAAAGTACTTCGATTTTAAAAAATAGCTTGAGTATTTTCTTTTCTTTTTTTCAATTCCTACTATTAGTTCACTCTCACCCGATATATATTTATTTATTTATATTTAGATATCTTGTTCAAATTTTCAATCTTTAGTAAAATACTCTTTTTATTCATCCACTCAAGTTCAAATACATATTTTTAAACTTGTAGTGGATGGCAAATGATGTTAATATAGTTTTTTCAAATATGAATTTATTAATTAAATTTAATTAATTAATTTTAGTTTTATATGGGAGAAAAATTTTAATTTGTTCCGAATGAATACACAATTGATCGCGGCAGTATACATAGATTATTGCAAGGAAATTCGCTTTCTATTTTGCCACTTAATATTGCGATTCTGTAATTATATATTTATATTAACTATAATCATTTAATAAAAAGTAACTAAAAAATAAAAATTTTCTTTGTTGGCCTAAGTGGGAATTGACTGTATTTTTGATATTATTTATTTTAATTTGCATCTTATCTTATCTGCTCTTTACAAATTCAACCATCCTCTTTTTCCCCCTCATCACATTCCCTATAACACCATTGAGAGAGCCCTAACTGACGATTTCAAAACTCATTGCATTGCCATCCAAAAGAATGAGACAGATACTCAGTATCGTTTGGAAGGAAGACGTCATGTCCCTTATCATTCAGGAATTCCCATCTAGACCCTCACAAAGGCGGTTATGGCCATCGTCTCTTCCTTTTAAAAAAAACTCCCTCCCGATAGAATATGTCTGCTGCGAAACTTCATACACCCGGAAAGATATCTCCACCAGCAAAATGTTTCTCAAATGACAGCAGTAACAAAAGCAGATAACTGGGAGTTTTTAAAAGAGGAAAACGCCAAAAAGACTTCTCATATCCCTCTTCTGTCGTCACGGAACCGTTTCAGAAACTTTCCTACTGTCTCGAAATTTTCTCCAGAGCAATGATTTCTTCTTTTCCACCGAGCAAATTTTTCCAGTTATCTTTTCTTGAATACTGGATTTCTCATTGTCCTTTCTTTGTTCTGCCAAAGAATAGAAAGCAACGCTTAAAACTAGTACATCTGGATGTTAATTTATGTTAATATGGCATAGAGAATGACGCTGGGTGTGTTCTGGCGGATGATTCTGCTTTCAAAATGTTCCATTTCAGGGTTATGCGAGGAAAATTGAACGTTACTTAACCACTTTGAAGCTGGTTATGAATATTCATCAATGCTAATGAACAGATTTTCGCTGTAAAGCAAAATATGGTTCCTCACACAGCTAGTAAGTGATTTTCTGTGCTATAAAATTTTCCTGGAAGGAAATATATCTTATTTTAGTATGCATAATGCACAAAAGTGTGAACAAACTGGGTTTAAGTATTCAATGGCATTGTGCTAAAGCATCTTCAATCACTTTGATGGTGGGAGGTTAAAAATATAGAAACGTAATGTTTTCAGAATAAAATATTTCTTTTTATTGAAAGGATAGTATTTTTCAATGCTTAGTGCAAAAGACTAAATATTTTTCCCAAGTTCAACTTTAAAATTACTTAGAAATTTCAAAACATTTTTTAATGCCAGAATATGAATTATAAGCAAGTGTCCATATTACGCCTTAAAACTACAATTATTTATGAAATAATGTTATGTAAATATCTAGATGGCAGCAGCATCGCATAAGACATGTATAAATAGACACTGTGCAATAAGAGCTTTCTTTTTTTGCTCAAGTAATTCACATGAGACGTTTCCTGCTTTATTAGAATCACACAACAAGAATGAACAAACTTTGACCACGAAACGTTAGTTGTGGAATCAGAGGTAGAAGGAAGACATTATTCAGTTTTGGAAATTGTTTTAGAATTCCATATGTCTCGATCCACAGGGTCAAATGTGGGCCGAGAATATAAAAATTTAGCCAATGACTTCCACCATGGACAATTCAATTATCTACAGCATCTACTTAATGGTCGAGACCGTCGGTCGTTGCATAGAGAAGTCAGTGTCACCAAAGAAGTAACAGTGTGTCAAATAATAGCAACAAATAATGTAGAACTTACAACAGACGTGTTTGTGAGAACAGAGCTGGAAAATTTTATGTTAAGGGATATGACAGCAGAAGAGTGTCCACAGTGCTCTGAATATTTATACACCATTGCTTGCACCACCATTGTTGAGATACTGAACAGATGGATTTGACTTCATATGACTTGAAAAACATTGATGGACTAGATGAATCAGCATTCTAGTTGGTAATCCCTGATAATAGGTTTCGATAATGGTGCATGACCTCTTTAGTCTATGAACCCAAGTACTTCGAAAATCATTGTGTACGTTGGTTGAGGCTTTATAATGGTGTGGACTTCTCTTTTAAATGGCAAGTGTTATGTCCACTGCTCAAAACTGAACCAAATACTGTCTATAAATGGTTATTCTCAGCTATATAGGGACTATTTGCATACATTTATGAACATGCATCCAAACAAGGATGAAATTTTTCAAGTTAATGTGCAATTTCACCGCACCGAAATCCTTCCCGATTGATTTGAGGAACATCCTGGATAATTCTAGCCAATGATTTGGCCACCCAAATCATCCTACATGAGCGTCATTAAACACATATTGAACATGATCGAAAGGTTAGCTCGAGAAAAAAATCCTGCATTGGTAACACTTTCGCAAAGGTAGATGACTATAGAGGTAGTTTAGCCATATATCCATCTTCAGAGGACTTCCAAATTCTTGTTGAGTAAATGCATTGTCAAATTGCCATCAAAAGAAAGTATCATACAATATTAGGAGGTATTCCATGAGTTTTGACATTTCCGTGTAGTTCGCGTTGTATATATTTAAATTAACTCAGGTTCTGCATAAGAATATTGGTATGGACATCGTATATTAAAACAACAATCAAGTGACAACAACTACATACCTGAAACAATACATCATAACCTTAAAACCCATATCATACTACACAGGAATTTTAAATCTCTTAATAACACATAATGATTTAGACGATTTTTTTTTAACGTCGGTGTAAAAATTCACCATCGTCACAAATAAGTTGCGTTATTTAATAAAATATTTCTGAAATGTTTAACCAATATTGTTTTTTAATTAATTTCTAAATTAGTAAAGCTATTTATAAATCATCTTCAGTAACTATATGTGACTGTTTTTACTTATAAAAATCAATTTTTTTGCCTTCACTTGGTCGAAAAATCCTCGAATTTAGTGGAATTCGAATATCTGAGCGACAAGCAAAACATTTCAGAGGAAAATTTACTCAATAAATCAAGACATTTTGATGAATAAGCTAATGATTAAAAATAAATAATTTATAGAAAAATGTTCTTGGTTCTTTCTTTTTTTTTATTTTATCAATAGTTCTTTTTATCGGAAATAGTTAGTCTTTTTTTTTTCTTTCGAAAACTAGGACCACAATTTGTCTCGTCACAATGCAACTAAAAAGAAAGAGGATTGGAAAAAAAGACTTTACATCCTATTCCAAACAGCATTCAAGCATACAGGAGTCGAAGTGATAAACGACTGTTGTTTATTAATTGCTCTTCCAGCTCGAAATACAGTGAACAAGATAAAAACGGTTTATTTTCTTCACATGTATTGTACAATAGCAGTCAGATCTTTGGCGAAAAGCCAAACCAGCAATTGCAATTCTCCCAATTCTTATTAGGAAAGACAGATGGCTTGCAAATTAACATTCTCACGTCATTTCCAATCGAATTGGAGTTATTGACAGCTTGGTAGATTTAGATCTGCATTTGTCTGCCCCAATTTATGGTTTAATTAGAGGAAATGTTAATAAGAAAAGAAAAGTTGATCAGCTCTGATGGCAGTGTTCGGTAATTGCATAAATATATGAGTCTTTAGTGTCGGCAAATAAATGCAATAAAGTAATTAAAGTTCCGAATTTGTCACAAGAAAGTTATCAGAGATTGACGGTTAAAATAGAAAATTGATCTTGATTTTAAATCTTTGGGAATTAATTTAAGAGGCTTACATTTAATTATTTGCAAAAATAAAAATTTGAAGCATTCAAAACAAATTATACATCAAGTGGTGACTTATTTATCTGAAAACTTCGGAAAAGAATTATGTTTAAATTATGGCAACGATTTTTTTAAGGCTATTAAATTGTCTATAAATAAATCTTTTTTAACGGAAAAATAAAACTTTCTTTATAATATACTACTTATCACCACATGAAATGGGAAAGCATTATAAATAAAGAAGTATTAAAACGTTTTGAATTCTAAAGAATGGATTTTTTTTTAAAACCTTTGTAAAAGATTTGAATTCCTTATTTTAAAAACCTGGAAAAATGTTTCACTATATTTATTTTGTCTGTTCAAATTATTATGAAAACACGTCGTTAACTTTTAATGCATATAAAAGACTGGGAAATAAATTTAAGAGAATTTAATAATGTTTAAAACGTAATTGAAAAACACTTTATACTATTTTATGTTGAAAGGATGTTATCTAACATTACTTTTTTAACTCTTGTATAATGGCTTCTAAGGCACAGAAACTTTTCCTGCTTGTAATTTAAAATAAAAAGCACTTTTCTTTTTATAAAGAGACAAACAACTTAGTTTGGCAAATGAAGTTATTGGTGAATTTGTCCTTTAAATGTGCTATGGTAGTTTTTTAAACTATAAGCATATATATATATATATATATATATATATATATATATATATATATATATATATATATATATATATATAGTATAATAGAATATAAGTGAAAAAGTTCTAAAACCTACTATGCCAAAGAAGAAATTGGAGTTCATGAAACACAACAGATGTAAATACAAAAAAGTCTTTGGACTAAACTGGAGACCTATTATGATTTCTAAAGCTGTCGCTGAATTAGGCCACTGATTTAGGGTTAGCAATGCTTTATGGATCCTACTTCCCCGTACAGCAGAAATTTTCGACATAATAGAAAAAAAGAAAAAATAGAGCAATGTCGAAAAGTTAAGCCTTTTTCTAACACGTGGATGATAAACCTGACAATATAGTAAAATGAAATTATATAAAGTATGAAATTATATATATATATATATTTCCAATTTAATGAAACAAAGCAAAAAATATTTATAAAGAATTTAAAAATCACATTATTTAAATAAGAAATATTAACCGCGTAATTGTGTATATATAATTTGGAAAAATATTTAACTAAAACTAACTTTGGAAGAACATTGAATAGCCACGTAGAAATATTTCAATAAATTTATTTATACTTATAAGCCATTTGGCCCGACATAAAGTAACTTTTAAAGCTCTAAGAGAGCTACAGGTAACAGACGTCGAAATTCTGAACCATGGTCAAGTTGATGGTGATGGGATAGATTCATGAAGGTCACATTATGCATGCACAATTACGTGTTCTACAATAAATGAAAATCTGACATTAGATTAGTACTTGTTGTTCTACTTGAAAAATTTAGATAAAATCTGAAATTCGATAATTGGTTAAAGCTGTTCTAAGTTTAAGATTCTTCAAAAGGTTTTTCAAAATTTTAAAAACAAAATTCTTATATTGCTTATATACTTTTAGTTTAAGTGTATTTTTTTACCTATATACACTATTATTGTTGCCAAATATATACTTTTTACCAGAAAGTTTTTGTAATAAGCAAAACGTGGCAAAAGCGAAGCGTATGAACTGATTGACTGGAAATAAGTGATTGCATTTGTCATGTGACTATATGATGTCACAATAATTTATAAACTGGAAGCACGTAAAGTACTTACACACTATCGCAACAATGCCAGCTTTCGAGATAACTCGCCAAGTTGACAACCCCGATTTCGCATACGTTTTACTAGCTGAATTGGCAGCCATATGCTTCTTTTCATATAATGTCGCCAATACGGTTGCGATAATATGTAAACATCGCGCGTAATTGCAGCTATTGTGCGAATATGATGTAACATAAATTTAGCTCACTGACCTTTTTTTACTGTTCTTCACTAAAGAATGTATAGCCATTTGTGTGTACGCGTTCGATTTAAATCGATTTTTTCTAACGTTAGAGTTACTATGGTTCTAATGTGCATACTATAGAACTTAACAAAAGCTCTAGTTGTTTTTTTACTAACTCTGAAGGAAAATTTAAAAAAGTTAGCTTACACAAATAAACCGACAAGTAAAAAATTGGATTTTATTCATCTACTAATGAAGTTTTCAAAACATAATGGGGGGGAAAAACTTTCTTAATTAAAAATATTTACTTTTTGCATGTTAGCTACGCATTCATCAAATGTTTCTTTTTACTCTACAAAACTTGTGTACAACAAAAATCTACACTTGAAGTGCAAAATCAGCCAGTCAACAACTCAACAAGCTGAAAGACGGCGGTTGCCATGACTACGCACTAAAGACAGATTAAAGGGATTTTACGGTTCTATAGAGGATAATTAATTTTTAGTGAAAGTTTGGCTGTGTTTCGTAAAAATCAAAAACAGCTTTAGGCTCAAAAAAAGCCATGTTTGTTCTTTCTGGTTGAAATAAAATTTATAAATTTTAATAGAAGCGCTTATCAAAGTTTTTTGAAGCACAAGAACGTGTTGTTCCTTAAACTATTTTATAAGCGACACTTAAATGCAGAAAAGTAAACAGAGGGAAGGAAAGAAATGTAAAATTATTACGTGGCTTGATATAAACGGAAGAAGCCAACTTTCAAAATCTTGGAAAGATGCTTGCCACTATTACTTGAAAGATAAGGGGAGGAGAAATGCCATCTAACAAAACAAAAAAACATGTTACATACGCAAATATTTTTTTCTTTGTTCAATCTTAAATGAATTCACGAGGCTTGATAGTTAACTGTGAAGTGGCTCTATTCTAATTTAACCCACAACTTTATTTATCGACAACTTGGCAAATTATTATCCTCGTATTGGATAAAAATACAATACAGAAAAGAGTTGATGGTGCAATTTGGCACAATTTATTTTTCTTATTTGTGTTGTTATCTGGATCAAGTCCATGAACCCGTGCGCTTTTAAACGATGAAGAACTATAGCCGAACTTGATAGCATCTGGCTCTTATGGGATTCAAGTGTAGTATAGGGGAACCACTTGGCTCAGTCCTTTTTTTTTTGGCGACTAAGAGGTCGCCAAGGTACTTAATTCGGAATTTATTATTTATTTTAGAATGAATTCGTTATCTCACTACGACATTTAGATAAAAATCGCCAAATCCGAAGAAAAATCGCCAAATCCAAAGTGGCCCTCCTATACTAGAGCCCTCTTATGGCAACCAATACAAGCCAAAATGTGGACAGGAGCGATTTGAGTCATATTACAATCCAGACAAGGAGGGTAAACCTTAAGATCCACCATATGCCGTTGAGCTCTAATATGTCCACAGCAAAGCCTTGCAATGAGTAGTTTCATCTTGCCTACTGCTTGTCCCAAACAAAGTAGCACCAGGACGGCTTCCTTCATACCACTCATGTATGGGTCCTGCCTCCAGGAGGCTCTGATATCTTCTTTGACCCGGGTAGCAATTTCTAAAAAGTAAGGCAGCCACCGTGTATAGAATCTTTATGGCTGCCCTCACTAACCAAACCATCTGCAATCTCATTCCCGCAGACATTCACGTGCGACGGTATTCACTGAACATTGGCACTCAAGCTATTTAATAGCTGGATAATATTCCTTGTCGTTCTGTCACCATACCTCCACCATTCAAATAGATGCTGAATACAGCTTCGTCTATCACTCAATATCCAAATATTCTGTATTGACACTCTCAATAAAGCAAAGTTTCAAAGCCTCCTCAGTAGCTAAGAGTTCTGCCCGAAAAACTGAGTAGTAGTCAGGATTTATCTTACAGATCGTAATACCTTTCCCCTTTTTGATGAAAATTCCACTATCCGAGACAGCGCCTACACACACATGTTGCCATCAGTATAGATTTATAATAGGTTTCACGGGATTTTATTAATAGTCTCCAAACAAAGCGAACTCCCTAAGATACTTTGGATGTTGAGTGTCCTTGTTAGTGTATTAAGATAGTTCAGTCTTTAAAAAGACACATTCGTGACTCGTTTTTCTTATTTGTAAAAGATGTAGGCTAAAATAGGATTTTACCTCATTCGTTTTTTATACTTGTATTCGATACAAACTTTGATAAAATTTTATATCTGTAAAACTGGTAGGGGTACTTATGTATTATGGTAACAATCACCAACATCCAAAATAACTCGCCAAATTGGCAACCCTAATTTCGAACGTGTCGTATGTGCTGTGTTGGTAATCATGTGCTCCGTTTCACATAATGTCTTAATAGGTTGGTTGCGATAGTACGTAAGTACCCTGGTAGGTTTACAGGTTAAAATCCTTTTTGAGCCCACACCTTTGGCAAAGAAGAAAAACAAATAGGGCCAAAAAATTTGTTCTTGATGTAAATGAGTTTAGTTTTACCTTAATTCTTGATTTAATTTGGTGTGAGCCAAACTGCGCCGGTTAATTTACTTGCATGTAACGGAGTTAATGCTTAAACCAAGTTTATCACGTAACTAAATTCTATGTATATATCTAGAATCTAAATGAAAAATGGAGAGAGAAAAACGAAAATATGTTTCGGTGATTTTTTTTCAGTGACTGAACGAGTATTTAAAAAAATATGTCATTGCCTTTACTAACAAAATAGGTTCTTACGTATTATTCCATCGACAAATTTCAAAATTCCTCGCCAAATGCGGCGATATAAAACCAATAGTGGAAGAATTTTCTACACACACTAATTATAACAATGACAACATTTGGCGATCATTTTTTGAATTGGCAATATCTTTTCTCTTGACGAAACTGGTCGACAGTATAACAGATAAGTACTTCAAAATATTTTTCGATACCTTATCTATATTTAAGCGTAAAAAATTTAACTACACGGTCAAGAAATACTTGTAATACTTTATAATTTTTTGGTTTCATGTACAGAGTTGACATTTATTGATTAATATTTTATAAACATCGCACATAAACAATACGATAACAGACCTCACAACTTTGAGCGTTGGTTGGATGGTTAAAGTGGCATTTAAATTGGGACACCATACCAATTCAGGTACTTTAAAACCTGAAATATTTAAATGTCTTCAAACTAGCTGTAAAGCTAGCTTTAGTGGAGAATCAGGACTCGAACACACTTGTTTGAAATATTACCCATCACGAGATTGATACTCGACCGATGGATGACCACTTGGCTATCCCGACTGTCTGGATGTTGAATAGGAAATTCTCAAATAATTAAATGGTATTAAGTAATATGAAATAAAACTCACATTTAGAAAGTATTGTAATGACCTCCACTATTTTACCACTCTAATACCTCCACTATTTTATCCAGCAAATAGAATCTTATAAATTTTGAACAAGTTGCAAGAGGTTTCTTGGTGACTGACCTTTGTATTTTGAATCACAATTGATATATTAATACTACACCTGAGCTACTATTATACTTGTTTTTTTATGGAATTTCTATGCAAATTTGGTGGGTTTGAAAAAATAAAGGGTTTAGAGCTGGTTCATCATGTTCATGCAGTTGTTGTTGTTTATCCTCGAACGAACTGGCATATGTCAGATCAGCTCCAGAAGGTTGTTGACCACCAAAAAATCTATAATAATAATAAGATCTGATGTCCCTCTTAGAAAGTTCGATGCATCTTAGAATGTGAACCGATGAAGCTGGATGGTCATAGGATTTCTTAAAAGTGGGTGGCTTTTTCTGCCGGTTTCAAACAAAAGACATTTCAAGTGGTCACTTGTTAGTCTAGCCAGAGCGGTCTGGGAGCCATGGTCGCGTTTGATTTCCAGCAGAGAGCCAGAGAATGTTCCTGTGTTCTATTGATCCGTAGGTAGAACACGCCATATTAAATTTAGTTAAGATCTTGTATTCGAGTACAGTTCTCGATAAGTGAGCAAAGTGCCAGTAGCGTTTCATTCTCACTACCCACTTTGGCCAGTGTATTAGCGATCTCACTTTAATGAGATCGTTGTAATGTTCATTCTTTCTTTTGTTGCTGGCAGCAATCTTTTGAAGCGTTTAGAAAAAAAATGTATGAGTTGCCGAATAAATTATAAAGATAGTTCACATAAAAAATACACTCTCGTTACATAATATCAAAAAGAAATACACCGTTGTATTTTTTATGATAATGTTAATAAAGTAGTATTACTATATTAATTATCCAAAGAGTAAAAAAAAAAATTTATTTAAGACTTTGGGAAAGCATCTTACTCATTATCTTATATATAGAACTTAATATAACTAGAATAAATTTTCAATTTTTTCCACATCTCTTACGTCTAAAACCAGAGGAAAAAAACCATGCATTTAAAACATTTTGTTAACTTTAATAAAGTGAAGGAAACACGCTAGCATGTTTTGAAAATTTTTAAAAGGACAATATAAGACAATTTATTTTTTCTTTTAAAATTTTCCCAAGTCAAATTTGTCCTTTTTAATTCTACAGTGTTTCCTTGATAAATAAATAAAATAAAATAAAAAGATCTTTTAGTAAAAGAATTTTGAATTTATCTAATGGTAAAAAAGGAAGTACAGTGTCTTATATTCAATATTTATTTCACATACAACCCAAAGATCAAAAAACAGTTCAGAAAAACCTTCTCCCAAACGCATTTCCTAATCATAAAGAACAACAAAAAATAACCTCGAACTCATACCATCTCAGTCAACAAATCAAGCGTAAAAAGTAAGTGATGAGTGCCGAAACTATCAACTATTATTGACACACGAGTCTTCATGAGAAAAAAAGTCCACATCAAGACAGAAAAAGCAAAATAAATTACAATCGCAACAAAAAAAGTAACGATAACGTTTTGATTGATGCCTTAGGAAATAAAACTGGAATGATTCCAGCTGATTTAACATTTGAAGACATTTGTGACATAGATCAAAATGTTCTAAGGATTGAGAAAATTTCAGATAATGATATCATTCGAAAAATTCTAGTTCTTTTAAGAAGAAAAAAGAATAAGAAGTAGGAAATGCATCCGAAAAGATTATGACAATAACTTAAAAACTATATCTAGATATTTTATTGAAAAAAAACATTAAACTTGCTTCAGATTTTTCAAACTTTGATTTTTAGATGATTCGGCAATACACAAAGGCAAAAAAGTTTAAGGAAGAATATATAACTAATTATATAATTTTAATTGTATAGAAGTCTGTTTCTTAACTCTCTTAATAAATATCGATTTTTTTCAACGATAAAATATTTAAAATGTTTTAAAAAGAATGTGCACATAATTTGAAATGTTAAATAATTTCAGAGTAAAATTATCTCTACCTCAATTCCCTTAAATAATTTTTTTACAAATTCTACCTGTTTCTCATTGTGTAATAAACTTAATGAATTTTAATTTTTAATAAATAAAGCAGAATTAAATGAGTTGATTACAAAATAAATTATTATGCCGTGAACTACAGTAATCTTGATTCGTAAAACAAAGCTTTAACAACTTCGGTTTGTCGGTTGGAGGCTTTTTTCTTAAAAATTGTAAAATAATTACTGTTACTTTTTTTAATTAAATTAATCGCAAATTCTTCGTTATTGCACTTTAGAAAACTATAGATTATACCTTTACATAACTATAACTATATATATATTATACTGATAAGATTATACTTTAGAAAAGAGTAAATTATTATGAAAAATGCGATCATGCATTGATTAAAGTTAGAAATTAATTATTAATTCAAAATAAAAATTAATGCATTTATAAATAATATGCGTAATATATTATTAATTCATTAATTCTATTGAATTAATTAAATTTCACGTTCAAAGAATTTATAATATAATTGTAAGGTAGCCTTGGAAAATTCGTTTTGGAATTCGAATTCTAACATTTTTTGCTGTCCATTTCTGTAACGAAATTTTATCCTTCTAAATCTGATATGAATAATAAAGAACAATGAATTTTTAAAAAAATGCTCTAAATTAATATCCTGTATAGTAATTTATACTTCAAATTAATCAAAATAAATCAAGAAAATATCAAATCAAATATACTGGGATTCCAATCATTCCTTTTTGACCTTCAAGCCATTTAAACCTAAAGTAATTCATTAACCCAAATGTGAAGTGAAGTGAAGTTGGTTTGGGAACTGTTTTCCACTGAAACAATCAAATACTTTGATGGCACATCAGTAAGAAAATAAAGGAGCTCTAACAAGATATTAGTCTGAAATACATTACTTAGTTCTTTTAAATTTATCTGTGTATTAATTATTTTATTTTATATGCATTAATTACATTTCATATCACATTGTTAACGTGAATAAAAAGCAAAAAATCCTTCATATGAGTGAATTTAGCTACCACCGTTGAAGGGATCCATTTTAACATTTT
The DNA here is from genome assembly GCA_019973955.1 of Trichonephila inaurata madagascariensis. Lineage (NCBI taxonomy): Eukaryota > Metazoa > Arthropoda > Arachnida > Araneae > Nephilidae > Trichonephila > Trichonephila inaurata. The sequence continues at coordinate 46,144 of BMAV01004609.1, read as the reverse complement.
TCAGGAAGATCAATTTGATTAGTTTTTGCGTTTTTTCTTGTAAAAAGAAGACTTACCACGTCTTCGCAAAAACGATTATGAAACGCGACTATGATAAATGATCTACCATGCTATTTATTTTCAATGATTAATTGAAAAATCACGATAAAGTTTTATCAAAAAGGACATTTTTTTTTCCCTTTCAACAGAAGTGATTTATAACTAAAAATTTTATTTGGTTATTTTTTTCTTCCATCTTTCATGAAATTTACCATCTCAACCAGTTGCCGAGATTTCTCATCAAAATATATTTTTAAAAATTAAATCATCGAAGAATTGTACGATATCCATTTGAATTTTTAATGTTATTTATCTATTACACTGGCTTAAGCAATTATTAAATGATGCTGAACTAAATGATAGATTAATGCTTTTATTTCTAAAGATAAATTAAGATCTTACTTATCTGTTTTAAGGTTACTTTAAATACATTCTTTATTTTAAGTTTTTCTTTTCATATGCTGAAGTTTTTCCAACTCTATACCTTAATTATATGTGGTTCAAAAAATTTTAATCTGAATACTCATCCAAAAAATTTTATTCCACTATTTTAAAAAATCTGCCAGTTCTATCAATATGCTTTTTAACAAGTATTAAACTTTTTTAAAAAAAATATGCGCCGAAATTCTAAGTGTTTAAAAAGTACAGTTGTCAATAACTGTCTGGCATACTTTTTTCTCCCCAGTTATTTATTTAAGAAATATGGAAAAAAGATTTTGTTTTTAGCCAGTGACAATTACAAAAAATGTTAAATGTTAAAGTTTATAAAATTAGGCAATTTAATTACAGGAAGTGGGGTTCTCAAAGACTTAATAAATTATTTTTTGTTTCCAAATATTTTAATGATAGTCATGTTCTTTTTTGTTCCCTGTTATTTTGATAAAAGATTCACATACATTTCATTTCCAATTATTTTAATAACAAAATCTTTCTGTTTTATTTTCAAAAAATTTTAAAATAGCCTTATGGGTATACTTTTATTTCCCATTATTCACAGTAAAACTAGTCTTTTCTGCTTATAATGGTTTAAAATTTTAATCTTACATTGTTTTTTGATTCATTTTTTAAATTTGCATAATAATTTTTCATTTTTTTTTTTTTTTTGTATTTCTATTTATTTTAATGGTGGTTTATTGGGGTCTTTTTATTTCCAATTATTTCAATGATAACTTAACATAATTTAAATTTATAATTATGTTGTTCCTGCTGAGGCTAATGCCACCTGTCTCACTTAGTCAAAACGAGGCCCACGAATCCATTGTGGCAAGGGGCTAGAAGTACGCCTGTCGTTTGCCTAGGCCTTTAGCACCATACAGGTGACAGTACGAGTTAGCTCGGCGAAATTCCCCGAAGAGACGATAGATGGCGACACCTCCTATCTCCACCTCCACAATTTTGCCATGGGACTGGAGGGGAGGAAAATATTCTCCAGTCTCCCGCACTCGTGATTCAGCCCACAACACGTTCGGACCCACTGATTTAACGGGCGCGTACTCCATGTGTATTCGGATGGTATTTGGTGGCATCGGGCATCGAACCCAGGCCTTCTGGTCTGGTGTCAGATGCTCTACCCACCAGGTTACCCACAGCCCCTAAATGTAAAAAAAATGTAACCTTATGTAAAAAAATCAAGCATACTTTTTATTTCCATTAAGGTATCAGACTACGTTCGGAACCGTGATTTTGCAAAAGCGGATAAATGGATAATTTTCATGATATTTAGTGTCACTTGGATTAGAATACATGTATAAAATTGTTTTTAAGAACATTTTGACAAAAAAAATTATTTAAATACAATATTTTGGCAAAATATTCACTTAGAATAATCTTTTTTCAAAATGTTCTCCTTTTGTGAAAAATGCTTCTATTATAATAATATTTTGCCTGTTTATAGCTCAGACCTCTATACAGAGGCTGAACTAGAATTTTTGAAAAATTCACATTAGTTTCCTAATTACCACCAATTGAAATAATTATTAGCGCTTTTTTCTTAAAATTGCTCCCCTCTGTTGTCGTAAAATATGGATAAACCCACTTCTAAGTTATATATTTCAAAAATTCTAGTTGAGTCTCTGTAGAGAGGTCTGAGCTATATACAGGCAAAATATTATTATAATAGAAACATTTTTCACAAAAGGAGAACATTTTGAAAAAAGATTATTCTAAGTTAGTTTTTTTGCCAAAATATTGTATTTAAATAAAAAAATTTTGTCGAAATATCCTTCAAACAATTTTATACTTATATTCTTCTCTAAGTGACACTAAATATCATGAAAATCATCCATTTATGCGCTTTTGCAAAATCACGGTTCCGAACGTAGACGGATACCTTAATTTCACGGTAATTTTCCACTTCTAGTGTGGCTACGTAACCTAGTTGGTCATAGTCATGAACTCATGACTGGCGTGTTATGAGTTCAAGCCTTAATGTCACCTATGACTTGCCGTATAGAGTCATCATTAAATCTTTCGTGGCTCATAATCCTCCCGTCGGAGTGGTATAAAAGTTAGTAGAGTGGGATGTCAGCTCAGGTGACGTTTTCATCACTTGACTGTGGCTCAGAATTACGAGGTCTTTTTCCAATAGCTCTCGTGTAGCTGTATAGTGCACATCATTAACAAACTCTTCTTTTTAATAATTTACCATGTCTTTTTTTTTCTTGAATCACTTTTATACAGAATTTTGCCTACATGGAAAACGGTTGCATTGGAGAGCGAATCGCGAAACTTTTATTCGGTAGTTAAGGGATTAGTTATAAACCGTACAAATTACCAAGATAATATTCATTTTGGGATATAATTTTTATATTACAAGCCCAAGGGGTCTCTGGCAACTATTAAACTTTTACGTAACTTAGTATTGTTAAAATAACTATAAAATACATTGTACAGTACTGATAAATTTATAAGTGGATTATATTATATATCAGCATAAATGTGTATTTTATTTTTTATTATGTCAGAATGTATATTTTGTTGGCTTACTTTCAGTAAATCAATAACTTTTAAAAATAATCTTTTGTTTTCTACTTTTCAATATGCTCGTGCCCCCTCGTAGAGTTATCACGCTGCCTAGGGGGACGCGCTCCACAGATTGAGAAATGCTGCTATAATAACATAATAACAATATATCATGTTAATCATTTCTAGTCATTTACATAATCCTCTTCTTACCTTTTATTCTAATGTGTGTTGTGTGTGGCATCCGACATTGAGAAAATTGTATTTAATCTTTTATTAAATGCAACTCTAAACTTATTCTTCTGAGCCATTCATTTCACACAACTAAACTCAAGACTTTTTCTTTTTTCCTTCTTTTTACCATTATTTTCACAGACTTATCTGTTTCACTATAAATACGACATTTTTATCTACAAACCTTTCTTTCAAGAATTCAACCTATTCTCCAAATAGCTACTTACGAACGAAAATGAAAGAATATTACGGTATTTTTTTAGCACAACCGTTATTAAAACCTTAACACGAAGACTCAGAATAAAGTTTATTGTGGTACAAAACATGCTTCTGCGATATTGGAAGAGAGAGGAAAGAAATTAATTTCGGTGCTATCGAAAGAAGGAAGGAAGCCAAGGAAAACTCTTTCCACATAAATCTCAACAAAACTAATAACTGAAAGTTGAGAAAACTGTTAGGAAATTAACTAATTAAGTCTCCTGAGACGAGGAAAAAGGTTTATTAATTTCTAAGGTAATACCTGAAGGCGTGTTTGCTTGCCAGTATATAAGCAGTAACTTGTTCGGATCGAACCGTGTTGAATTTTCGCTGTTGCCATTGGCCAAACCACAGGAAATTAATTCGTCTTTTCTCCTCATCTCACTTCAATTCGCAAGTGAAAATGTTTGAAAAAACTTTTCGAGAGCTGGTATTGAAAATCTGGGATTAAAAGTATGCAAATGAACTAAATTCGGAGCCATTTTTAATCTGGAATCGATCTTCAAACAGACGGATATGAGGGGTTCCGTAAAGTGTTTGCACAGGGACAGAGAAAAACTCTTTTTTTCGGAGATTCTTTTAGATAGATGTTGCGTAAATTAATTGAATTTTGAGCAATTTGTAAATCTACAGTTTATTCGGGAACAACTGTATAATGATGAGTTCTGCAATGTAAGAGATAAAAAATATAATTAGTGTTATATTTCAAAGTTTGTCATTGAAGACGGTTATGGAATATTTTTTTTCATTTAAAATATACATCAAAGTAAATTACATTCTTTTCTAGTTTTCCGGATATATCATAACGTAAAACAAATTGTTATTTAATTGTCTGTTTATTAGGTTGATGCATATGAAACATCGGATTTTTAAGCGAATTTATAAAGCTGTATATCTTTTTTCGTAAACTGTTTACTTAATCAAAATATATTCCCTTTGCATCTATACACCTTTACCAACGAGATTTTAATGCAAAGAAACCTATTTTGAAGCAATTCTGATCTTTAGAACCAATAAATTCTTATATGAAATTTTTAGACAGCCTTCATTTTCATACTGTTTAGCCTGTAAAAACTGTTCTAAATGTTGAAAGGAGGTTGGCAAAATATCCGTTATAAATACGCTTGGTGCTGCAAAATTTCTCATTTTTTAATTTATTTAATTTTGCATTTGTCTTGTACTAAAATGTGGACGAGCGTTGTCATGGATGCTGATTACAAGTGATAGGTGTGATATATCTCATGTATTTCATCAATGTTCTGGCAGAGTAATAGATACAGTTGGGATTCGCTTCCATCAATGCTTTCACAGCATCATTTTTCACAAATGTTTTGGGTCTTCCATGCGGTTCATCTTGTAGGGAAAATCTGCAAATTAAATTTTTTCAAACCGACGCTGCATTTTTCGATCGTCAATTGTATTCTCTCCAAATACCTGGTTTATGTATTGCGTACAGCTTTTACAGCACAATTATTAAGTTTATACTCATACATTAAATTACACGAATATGAAATGAATTTACATCCTTACAGAATTCCAAACAAATAACAAAATGGAACCCTTTTGAGAAAATCTTCTTTGTTCAAGTGGGACTCTGACAATGAACTATAAAGGAATATAAACTGCATACAACAATAAAAGAGGTTATGCTAAAAACAAAAGCATGAAAAAACAAGAATACACGCTTTCATAAAAAAAAAATCTGACAATTTATAAGCACCAACTTAATAATTATTGTGAGTAAGTTATAAAATTATAATCCCTCAATATAATTATACACATTAAGTAATGTTTTTCAAATATATTCATGAAGTATAATTGTTTAATAAATCTATTAAATCATAAAATACATAATAAAATAAAATTAATTACAATAACTATATAATGTTCTACCGATTTATAATGAATAACATCAAATTATTGCATGTTATTGTTGTTGACTTTCGTAGAACAACATCTAAGGTGGCTAAAAACTCATTTTGGAACAAAGCTCTGATAAGAATAATTGCATTCTAAAAACATTCCTTCATAAAAACCTAGTACCAATAACATAACAATGTAATAATGTAGTACATCTCATCACATTTTACGAACACAGCTGTGCAACAAGACGGCCAAACATTACGACACAAGACCCATTTAACGACTATGCCTTCTTGCCATTTTGAAACCCATAACAACCATTTTCATAACACGACTCCATCCAATCCTGAGCACCCAAACTGAAAACGAAACCGAACGTAAATAGAGCCGTCTCTCCAAACAGGGGCTAATAAACAGAAAACAGCAGCAACCCAACCCCTGTGCGAACGTGCCGGCGCAGATGAGGCGCGCTTTAACTGCTTTATTAATTCCAAAAGTGCTCCCGTCTCCTTTTATTGAATCCTGACCCCGTTCCAATTAGGTGGACTTAAGGGATGACGACTGTAATGCTGATCTATGGGCCTCGTTCCAGGGTACGTATATTTATCGTCCGCATATTTCAAGCGAACCGATTATGATTATGCGCGTGCCCCATAAAAGGAGATCTTGAGTTACGGGCCCGGAGCCCGGCTTCCGGCGTCGATTTATGCACGGAGGGACGCCGGAAATGGAAGATGAATCATATTTCTAAAAGGGCCGAAGCAATCGGCTGTAATTTAAGGTGGACTGTATTAAGAGAAGTCTTCAGGTAGAGAGCCCTGGAGAATTACAGTCATTTTTCGTGCGGATTTCTGTGACAGAGATGGGTATTCGATTCTGGAATGGGAAGAATGCCTCGTGCATACTAATCGGGAGAGAAGGAAATTGGAACTTTGTGGAAGGCTGGTGGTACTCAATCTGTGTGGTGGAGGATTTGTCTTCAATTTTAGTAAAGAGCTTCTGAACGCTGATGCGGGGTAGTTTATTTATTTGCGAAAGACTTGAATATCAAGTGTTACATTGATAATAGAGTGTTTATATCAGTAATTTGATCACATTTACTTGCTTTGTTTGGTTTTGAACAAAATGTAGTTGAGGGGTTTAGTCAATCTCTACAAAAGAGTTATTTTTTTAACTAGCATTAAATTGGTCATCTTATCAACTAATCACTTTTTTCATTTTGTTCACGCTACAATCCATGCCTGTGATTTCACCAATGATGATCTTAATTTTAACAATATATTAGGCCAATCAAAAATTTCTTTATTATGTTTTATTTTACTAGATTTTTTTTCTTCTTTTTGTAATAGCATAGCCTTTACTGGTTTAAGCTGTTATTTCCAATACTTTGCATAGAACACCTAAACATGCCATGGTTCAAAGTCGTTAAATAGGGTACAAGCTCAGTTGCCAACTTCGTGATATAATCACAGTTTTTTTGTGGGGGAAATATTGTTGTAATATTTAGCTTTTTTTTAGTTATATTATTTTATATTATTTTTCAATACTTGAAATCTATCCATCATTGCAATATGCTATTATTCTTTAATTTAGTTATTAAGGTATCCGACTACGTTCGGAACCATGATTTTAAAAAGGAAAATAAATGGATAATTTTCATGATGTTTAGTGTCACATTGATTAGAATACATGTATAAAATTGTTTTAAGGACATTTTGACAAAAAAAAAAATATTTAAATACAATATTTCGGCAAAACTTACAATAATCTTTTGTGAAAAATGTTTCTATTATAATAATATTTTGCCTGTATATAGCTCAGACCTATGTACAGAGGCTTAACTATGATTTTTGAAAAATTCACATTATTTTCAGTTACAACCCATTGAAATAATTATCGGCGTTTTTTTCTTAAAATTTCTCCTCTTCGTTGTCGTAAAACATGGATAAACCCACTTCTAAGCTATATATTTTAAAAATTCTAGTTGAGCCTCTGTAAAGAGGTCTGAGCTATATACAGGCAAAATATTATTATAATAGAAGCATTTTTCACAAAAGGAGAATATTTTGAATATTAGTCATTCTATGTTCATTTTCTGTCAAAATATTGTACTTAAAACATTTTTTATTGTAATACTATTCTTAAAACAATTTTATATACATTTTCTAATCTAAGTGACACTAAATATCATAAATATTATCCATTTATACGCTTTTGCAAAATCACGGTTCCGAACGTAGTCGGATACCTTAAGAACATTAATGTTATAAAGTATTCAATGATGTCAAATTTTACTTTTTAAAAATTTTATCACATTGAGTTTCAATCCTCTGTAAAGGCATGTCTGCGACTAACGTTAAAGACAGCAACCAAAATCGTAAAAATTTTATATAATAAGAAACAAACTTACTGATTTCACACATATAAGAAGTGCTCCTGTAGCATGGTTGATAGAATATCACGTTTTTGGTAGAATTATCCTTTTTTGATTTGTAACGTAACGTCTTCGAAGCCATTGGATCACAGTTTCTCGTTTGATCCTTTGAGAAACTATTGTGTTGAAGGGTTGATTTACATAAATTTTCTCGTGACCCACATTGGCGTGGATGTGGACAGTAAAGGGCCAGCTCAGGTGCTGACTCAGCATCTAACTTAAATTCAAAACTGCAAGGAGTATTGGTAGCAGTTTTTTTTTAGACCTGTGTGATTTTTTCAGGACAGACGAAACAGCTGTTTAATTCAATATCACGATGCATCCGAAAATAATCAGTAAAAAAACAAGCGAGTTTTTCTAACAAAAAAATGCTTTACTGTTATTTTATTACTCTCTGACCACTATCAAATGCAGAGCAACATTATTTTAGTATGATATTCATTTAGCATTCATTTGATTTTTCACTTTATTTTTCACTGTCTAATTTATTTTTCTAAATTTTAATACTGCATGACAATTTTAGCTTTACATGACATGGTGGTAAAAATTAAACAACCGAGTATTACTTTTAATAGAAAATGTTTTATTAGTTGTAAATGAACAAAAATATAAAAATGTTATTAGTTTTCTAAAAATTTTAAAGTATAAAATGTACTTTTAAAATTTTAATCACATACATTTATATATATAGTTGCATTAATTATTTTACTTAAATTTGAATTTCTGAACTCTAAATCATGAAACAGGTCAAAAGGCATCGTTTAAATGTAACACAATTAAGAACTTACAGATTTAACTTAAAATGAACTCTTATTTTTCTGTCAGTCAAAATATTTTTATGTACTACTAAAATTATAAAAATGTATCTAATCAGAATGCCCAACTACTAGCATGAAAATATTCAGTACAAAAGCATTTGTAATATTCTAAACCACTGCAGTGTTATTTTGTTGTTGTTGTTATTGTTGTCTTCAAATTTAAATGTCTATAAAGCAAACTATTTTTTAAAAAAATATATGTTCTGTTTCTGAATTTATAATCAAACTTAAGCTGTTTAACATCCCCCAGAGTAATTTCAAGTGGAAGACGCAAATATCCAACCCTAAAACTTCAATCACTCTTCCCTTCCGAACGGAACTCTATTGAAATGGTCTCCTCCCACACCCAAAACAAAGAAACACCGGTGAAAAAGAAGACAGAGAACAAACAAAAAAAAAGAATTTCTCTTCGAAGCTGCGGAAAAAGACGGATTTGTTCTTTGATGTTAGCCGCCGGATATCCGGACGAAAAGAGCAAAGAAATGAGAAATAAAGAAAAAAAGAATCGAACGAGAAACAAAACAAAGATCCTTTCGAACGGGGGTGTGGAACGATTGAAACTTCTTAGAGCACACCCTCCCACAACTACTAGCATCTCCCATTGCCGGAAGTTGAGGAATGAGTGTGGAAGAAGATCATGGATCTTGCCCATCCTTCTTCCACGATGACAGAATCCCCTGATCTTTCAGAATGGTATCGTCTTAACACGTTGGCAGTATACCCCCATCCCCCGCCCATCTTCCTATGCACGTGATCGGAATGCATTCGAAGACTATTCAACAAACACGAGATTGATATGATAGGGGATTTGGTATTCAAGTCTATGGTAATCTGAAACTGCTCTTCGAAAATTAAATGTGGGGGTTCGCAGAATCTCAGTCTATTTTTCTTTAGTTCGGGTTCCCCTTCCTCAGTAGTATTTTAACAATAGACACTTTGGAGGATGTAGCTATCTAATCACCATAATGCAATCGTTTTGATTCTCTTCACTCTTCTTTCAAGAGTGACTATCCACAGCTGGATTCCCAGTACTTTTTTTTCTGTAAACTCTCTCAGCCCTAATTTTAAGTATGTGAAACCCCAAACAAGCATGTGTTATTTATTTACCATTAGCCACATTATCTTTGACTTAAACCATCAAAGGAAATTGTAAAAAATACTATATACGCATTGAAAAATAGACTGAAAGTTATTATTTTAATTTTTAAACGGGGCTTATATGTACTTATAGGAACATAGCTCCACAGTAATTTACGACAGTTCTGAAACTTGAGAATTCCGATATTTGACTTTCTCCTTGGCTTTGGGTCAAACAATTTTTGGGGGGTACAATTTTTGCTTAAGACTTTGGGTTTGGCGAATTTACTTGTTAAGGTCACCAATATGCAATCGAAATATAATCGAAATCGTTTGTAATGTAAATTCTGGTTGATTTCTTATAGTTTATTAACGTCATACAAGGAAGTGAACATGAGAGCTATTGACGAGAAACCTTGTAATTTTGAGAGACGGTTAAGCCACGAGGGGGAGAAACCTGAGCTTATTCTCCAAAATTCAAACCATGCCTACACACATGTGGACTTAGAGTCTCGATAGAGTGGATTAACCCTTTCACACAGCAGGACTTTATTAGTGACAGGAATCAAACCCACTACTTGATATTAACAATACCAGTCTTGAATGTATACTTTTCCATATTTACTTTAATCTAAGCAACACTATTTTTCCAGTGTTTATGCTACTGAAAATCGGGTGCGACTTAGAATCGAAGGCAAAACATTTGTTGGATTGATGGGGAAAATTGAGTTTCCACCCCTTTCAAACGGAAAAATATAGCTGTCCAATTTGGTCACTTGCATTGATGACTTATTCCATTCCGCAGTTTATTTCCAATATTCAGTTGTCTGTCCGTATTTAAGAAAATTTTTGGTGTACGCTTACTTTTAATCAAAGATATCGGTAACAGCATCAAGATGATTTCACTATGACGTATAAATGAAAAGGGGGACTCATTTTACATGCAGGAAACAATGCAACGGGTAACGAAAATTTGACACGGATAGAACAAACATACTTTGATGGCGTAAATAAATGTTATAATTTTGTTTGTAAATTATCAACAGTCTTCAATAATTCTTTTGTAATACATTCTTTTTTTCAAAAAAAATTTTGCACAACAAATGCATTGGATGGCACGGAAGACGATAGACGACACCGTGTGGTAAACTAGCGATGCTGGCACCGATTCCGAAATCATCTGTGATTTCGAAACATAATGACGATAAGAGTAATTAAAGGTTAATATAAGTATTTGAAAATGTCGGCTGGGTGGCATGGTTGGTTTGTCGCTGTCCTTCTGCACCTAAGGTTGCGGGTTCGACCCCTGCCCAAGTTGGTGGATTTTCATGACGCAGAAAGTCGACAATGGCAATGTCGTGTGATTATACGGCATGTAAAAGATCCTAGAGTGTCTGTTTGGCTTGGGTGCTCTTGGTAAAAATAAAATTCTAGTACAAGTATGCATCGTCAGAGCTCAAGTGCCTCCCTCTAGGGAGGAAACTGGGCGTCAAAATTACCTGCAGCGATTGGTATCCGCCTCTACGGTACCGCACTAAAAAGAGGTACCAGCTTCCGTGAAATGTACTACATCTCTACAATGGTGAAACACCAATTCGTAGCTAATTATTTTAATACTGGTAAAATAAATAAATTATGAACTTCTTTTTATTTCTCATAAAAAAATTATTTTTTAATATCTTAAGAGTATCGGATTTTGATGAACCTATTACACAATTTTTATTTTTTCTCAAAAACGTGTAGAGATTTTGCAGTGTGGCTTAGAATCAATGGCGGCTTAGATTCGAAAAAATACGGTACATATATACGGGACAGGTATCATATATATGTATATAGATATATGCATGCATACATATGTAGGCTATAATTTGGTTGAAACTACGGCATTTTTAAATAGAATAAAATTATTTTGTGCAGTCGTTGAAGGGATTGATGAGGCTTGATATTTTTAAATCTTTTATTGGATTACATATAAAAAACACAAACATAAAACAAAGAGCAACACACAAAGCAAGACAATAACACGCGCGATTTACATGACAATGACAAAAACAGCCCTTTTATCCAGAAATCTCCGTTTATTCATATCGATGGACCCAGCTAATAATTACACTTCAGGATTCAGGGCCATTATGTGTTAAAAACACTCAAGAGAAAATTAAGGTAAATTATTGCATATATATAAATATAGAGTAAACTACCTTTTTTGTATGAATATGTCGTCTGTTTTTTTAAGTTTTACTTTAGCAACTACGTATTTCATAATTAAAAGTCCTTCGTATCAAAAAACAAAAGCGAAATTATACTTATTATCCTACAGATTCACTATTTAAAAATATAATATAGTAGTTAAAATTACATATATTATAAATATCATATTTAAATGTAAAAATGCTCCGTAGAAGATGCTCTGTGAGTTTGTTTTTTTTTTTAATTTTATTGCTATGTGTGTGTTTAACATAACAGTTAATGATAAACTTCCAAGTTTACGCAGTTCACAACATTTTCTTCCACAAGTTAGTGAATTAAAGTTCACTACACAAAACTCATTAAACCAATTAAATTTGTAACTTTTCTTTCTTTTTAGCGTCTAATTAACTATGTGTTGCTTACGTTACTTCGCATTCTGCCTTGTCCGCTTAAAAGTTTTAATGACAAGGCATTACCTCCCTTTAATTTTTGTCACATAACTTAAACAATTTTCTCTCCAAATTCACATACTTTATATTTAGTTATATTTTTTACCTCTCCCTAATGACTAAAATTGTTTAACACACCGCAAAGTCACATTCCAGAACATTTCTCTTGTTCCCTAAAAGCTATTTTTTCATCCGTTCCTAAAATGATCAAATTCGGCCCCACGTAAAGAAACCCTGAAGCTTGGCGAAAGAGTTTCGCCAACGGCGTTTCGCAAGACACACGGTATCATGTTTACATAATGGCGCAAATGATCCCCATTATTTTAAAAATAACAAACTTACACTTGTTCCCGCTAATAAGCTACACCACCCTCTTAAAATGAACGCGGCAAATCAGCCACGGTTACAGCGAAAGTAAACAAAAGTTGTCTTCATCAAGCGGCAGATTCGTGTCAAAAAGTGAGTGCATCAGAAAAGCAAAAGCGGGCCAAGCTTCCTTCTGTTTCCTACCTTCACCCTTTCTTCACGAGAAAGGGGAGGGAAAGGGGTCTCCCAACCCTCCCTTTAGGCGGTTACCGCGGAGAAATTAATAATGAGATGGTAAAAGAGATTAAGAGTTCTCGGGCATCCATTCTTTGTCGAGTCCGCTTTGCTTATCTCAGACGATATTTTCTGAACAGGAGCTTATTCCGGGAGGGAGGAGATCCAGTTATTATCTCGCGTGACGTTCGATAAATTAGAAAATAATCGTTTGGTTGCAACTCGAGGGAGGAGGATGGTTTCGTTCTTTTTCGCATTATGGGAGAGTAAGAATACCACCTCGGTCCCACGGGATGGTTCGTGTAGTCCTCCAGGAGAGGGTTTAAATAACACTCTTCGGAGATATTTTCTCTAGCTTTTGATCATTTTGGGTAGTTGAAAGCATTTTGAAGAGGAATAAATTTTGGCTAGTTTTGAAACAAAATGGCGTCTTTTTAGTGCCAATAGCAGCCAAGTCATTTGTATGCGAGGGATTTTATGCGCTTCGTTAGCGAGTGCTTAAATAATCCCCGGATATCGGTGGTCTGATTAAGTTTGGTAGTTTTGCAGCGGTTTCGATAGTTTGAAGGGAAATTAGAAGTGACAAGAAGGGATATTTTTAGAAACAAATAGATATCGAGGTATGTGCTAATAGTTTCATGATTGCAGTGCTTTAACTTATAATGGGGAGAGTTTATTCATAAAATGCTTATGATTTAAAACTATTAAGGATGTTTATCTAGGAGTGTTAATATTTTCTAAGCGAAACATAATCCTGAATATTACATACATTGTTACTTTTATGCGGTGAGGGAAAGTGTTTTGAATAACAATTATCACAGCGAAAATATACTGCTCATCGCTTCTTTGCCTTAAGATAATAAATATTGAGAATTCTATATTTTTGTTTACTCTGGCAATATAGGGATATAATATGTTTTTATCACACTATTATAAAATACAAATATATTTTATTGGTGTAAACAATTTTGTGGATACACGTATATAAAACAACCTATCATTTATTTAAGTTGTCCCTTTAGCTTAATATATTAAATTAAATCATAATATTGTTTTTTCCGTGTATCTGAATAACGAATATCATTTGTCGAAACACCGGTCTCTTTTTGTTTCCCACTGAAAAGATTAAACACTTTGACCTTATTCAAAAAAATAAATTCCTTACGCATGCTGTTTCTTAGAGAAATCTACATAAAATATATCTAATATATAAACCTATGCATAACATTTAAATATAGTCTGGTTATATATATCTGGTTTAAATATAGTAGATTTTCAAATAAGTTATATGCATCGAATATTTTACACTATAAGAGTCATTATAAGCAATATAAATGCCGTTGTGTTTCCATATGTTATCCTGATTTCAACTGTATATTTTTAATCAATTTATCTGCTTTTGCTTTACATATATATTTTTTATTTCAATAGAAGGTTTTACAATTTTAGATCTAAAATTTCTTTAATTTTTCAGGTACTTTCGGATGCTGATGACAAAAGACGATTTGGGTAAAAATATCCAAAAGGTAAGCAATTTTTGAAAGCAATAAAAATAGTGAATTTGTATTAGTTGTTTATATAAAACTTGACAGACAAGTTAATAATGTAAAGTTTTTTTAAAAAACACACACACTACTGGTTTAATTTATTTCACTCTTTAGGAGACTCTATATACAAGTTATACCGTATATTTCCGAAAATAAGCCGAATTAAAAAAAATCAGGTAATTTTCAGGCATGTTACCGTGAAGGGGGAAAATATCGCCATGTAAAGTAAGACGCCAGGCGCCAATGATGCTAGTTTTATTTCTAGCAACCCTATCTAAGCTAACACAATCTTACAATTTACTAAATATTAGATAAAAATATAAAATACTGTATTAGTTCTACTTTCTGATATGGGTGTTTTTTTAAAGAAGTGAAAGGATAAATTCTTCTATAGATAATTTCAAGTTTCGGGTTCACAGACATCCAGTGAATGAATGTAAATTATACGAACTGTTCGGGAAATCGGATTCAGACTGAAAAGGATTTATGTGACTTTTTCTTATTTTTATAAGTAAAAGTTCCATTCAAATGTTAAATGATTAAAATCGTTGACGATGCATGAATTCGAAAAAGTTTACAGAAATCCGTTTTTATCTTAACTACGTTTTTCCCCGAGATTAGTGTATCCGTATAAGAGCCAGTCCCTTTCCTTTAGCGAAAAAATGTTACAAAAATTATCTGCTTGTACACAGAAATATACGGTAAATATTAATTTAAATTATGCGCAAAGTAAAATTAATTTATTTGCATTACATTTTAGTTAAATTAAAATAGAAGTTTATCAACATACACCTCCTCTCACATTGATTAAACAAAATTTTCCATTCTTAAAAACTCTAAAATACATAAAAATAACAATTTAACTTGAAGTTTTTAAACTTCAAGCTTCTGACCTTCCATTTTATGCAAATGGGCAAAGGAAAAACCGTAGATCTCATCCCAATTTAAATATTTATGAGAGAAAATGCTTAGTCACGTCAACAGTTCTGTGAGAAAGTATTTGTGTAGATTTAATAAATAATGTATATGCACTCTGAAGAACAGTCAAACCGTTACAACTACCTTTCTGTCTCGAAAATGGAAGTAATTCTATGTAGGAGTATTTAAAGTTCGTGAAAGTATCTGAATTTAATATGCAAAATCTTAGATTTTATCATCATTATTGTATATAAGCTGATATAAAGATATTACTGTATATTTACTTTGTATGTAGATTCTTTTAAATTAAATCTTGAGAATAAATTATGAGGGAATAATATTTCAAGTTCAATATTTGGATGGACTTTTTTCTCTAAAATATTTTTTCTTGTCGTACCACTATTAGATAGAACAATTATACATAAATGTCTTAATATAAGTAGCAATCAAATCTCTATGATGGTTGATGTACTTTAAATGGTGTTAAACTTCAGAGCCCTCACGCAGCCTTCGAAGTAATGGTGTTCTAAAATAATAAGCAACTTATCTCATCCTTTTAAACCTTAGTTAGATAAGGGTATGGATTTTAGTTGATTTTAATTAATATCCAATTAGCAGAGCAATGCGAGCTTCTTAAAAAGTTGCAAAGTGCAAAAGATAGAAATAAAAGCGCTTAACGGCCTACCTATATAGGGATTCCTTTTCGTCCTAGTAGTCCATAGTGTAACGGCTGTGGATTGGCAGTTGATGTGGTTCAAATAAAACATTCATTAAAAGGTAAATAGTTTGTTGCCGAAGTGATGACTCGGTAATTGAACACCAGATGGCAGCACAGCCGAAAACTAGTGGTTGAATTTCCACTTTATGGAGAGTATAACGAAGACATTGGTTATTCCAATAGTCCGAATCTCAATGGTGCAGGCGGCGACAGCTAACGAGTCAAACAGACTCACCATCTCAACAAGAGACTGCCTATGACGTCAACGGAAAAAATTTCAAAGATGATTAATTGTACTGGAGATATACATCGATCCCTTAGGCAAAACGACAATTTATACGTATTACTCAAAGAGTATAATAGCAAAAAGTTTTCTTCTCTAGAAAGAGAATATAAAGCGACCCCTACTCCGACAAATTACATGCAGAAAGTAATAGGAATAAAGTGTTTAATGACTACCCCGAATAGGGAGACATTTTCGTCCCTAGGCATTTAACGCGTGTATGGCAAAGCGGAAGATGAATGGTTCAAACAAAACACTCATACCAAGGTCAACAGCTTGTTTCTGAAGTACTATAAGGACATAAAAAAAGCTTTTAATTTTAAATGGATTTAAATATGATCAGGAAGCCTCTCTACAGAGGCTCAACTAGAATTTTTGAAATATATAACTTAGAAGTGGGTTTATCCACATTTTATATGACAACAGAGGGAAGCAGTTTTAAGAAAAAAAGCTGATAATTATTTCAATGGGTGGCAACTCTGAAAATAATATGAATTTTGCAAAAATCCTGGTTCAAATTCTCTGGAAAAGTTTCTACTTTATATAAGCACACACACACACACAAAATATTATTATTATAGAAGCTTTTTTTTAAAAAAAAAGAAGAAAAAAAAAAGGAGAACGTTTTGAAAAAGATAAGTTAATTTTTTGACAAAATATTGTATTTAAATACTTTTTTTTTCCTCATATAATGTCCTTAAAACAATTTTATACATGTATTCTAATCTAAGTGACACTAAATATTATGAATATCAGAGTCGGATACCTTAAGTGTAACATTCAGCAATCAAAGCAAAATTAATCACAGCAGAATACTGAAACTTTCCACTTTCTTCCGCTATACATAACCAATTTCAAAATTCAAAAAAATCTAGCAAAGCTACTTTTAACATTTGTAATATCGTAGTATTTTCAATGATGAAGCTCCAATGATTCCTTATAGGTTTATTGACCCAAGCACACAGAACTACTCACACGCAAAAAATTCTACATACATTAAGTACACATTTTAGGTAAAAAAATAATAATAAAACTCCCAAATTATTGGCTTTTAGAAAAAAGCAAAGGAAAAAAAATTGTCTGAATGGCATCCAACACTGCCTTTGGCAGATACAAAACCTTAACACAAAACTCCTTGGCGGAGCTCACCAACTTTTGTTTTCGGGAGACAGTCGCAAAATCTCAAATCTCCACACTAAGCTCACTGGCGGAGCTTACCGATCTCTCTCTTCAAGAAACAATCACGGAATTCCCTCTAGTGTGGCACTCGCGCAGATGCAATCTGTGAAGTTACCCCCCTCGTGTACCCTTCTCCTTGATTATCAGCGTGAGCTAGAGGTGTAGGAATAAATGAAGAACTAGAAGCTATCATGATCTTAATTTGACTTTATTAAGATCTTAAAACTTAAACGTCTAACAGATTAGATAATAATAATATATGAAAGAGAATCTACGATGACTAAATACACAATATATGTATAATACCGAAATAACGTAACCCGGACCACTATCAATAACTAACTCGCCTTAACTCAATTCCAATACTATCACAGATCCTAATATTAATTACTCAATCCTACCTTAATTTCGATTGATCTATCCAATCTTAATGGAAGTTGCGTCTTAACTGGAGTGCACTGGTAGGCACCTTGACCTAATGGCTCTATGTCAGGAATATCTTCTGGTGGCTTACACTTCATTTTACTAAAACCTCTTCACGCTTGAATCATTGATTATCATAACATTCCTCAAATTGCCACACCGTTTACTCTAACTTTTGATATTTAAAAGCTTCCTAATTTGCATCTTTCCTTCACGCTTCACTTCTTGGGTTTGGTTGGAAAAGAGTTGCCATTAATTCTGGCCCCAAAGTACCCAAAGGACATGTTAATGAAAAGACGCGTGAGTCCGTCACAAATCCCTCGAATCAGTCCTCATTGCCACCTAGTGGACTGGAAGGTTTCTAGAGTTCGTTACATATTCAACGTATTTGAAATTAATATTTGAAAATATACATTTACAATCTCTGATAGAACCTTGGCATAATAAGTCTTATTAATAATAAGGAACCCTATGTAATACCAAACTACGATCAATGATAAAATGGACTCTCACAAACCTGAGATCTATAGTTTAATAAGAATCCGTTCCAACAACCAAGCATAGCCCACCCTTGTGCCGAAATTCATAAGCAAACAAATAAATAAACGAACTGTAAATTTTATTAGATTGCTACCACGATGAATCAATCGCATAATCAAAAACATTTAGGTACTGCTACGTAATGAATTCAATCACTTATTACAATCGGAATGTTTTCTTTCGCTGAATACTTTTTCTCAATCAGCGAATACATTAGCCACGATAATACAGTTTTTCATCCGATTGATCAATCCAAACACACTTAACCGAACACACAGAAAGAGCCTTTCTCTTTCCAAGCATACCAACTACTCCATGCAGTTAAATGAAGCATCCGAAGAGAGAAGGGTGACTGCTCTTCTCATTGCGATTCCAAATTTTGTTCTTCCCCGTTTGCTCCTGGAGATAATTCGAGCGTCGGGGATTAAGCAAATAGCGGTCCCCGCATTAGGAAATGATTGGTAAAAGCAAAGGCATGTAAAACGCCACCCTCCGTCCCGGGATCGATGGATCTTTTTGCTGCGACGAAGTGGGATGGATTTTTCATTGGATGCTTTGGCAATTTTTGCAGCGATGTTGTCATATTTTTTTATTTTATTTTATGGATGGAAATGTTTATGTTATGATTTTTTTTATGGAAGAGGAATTTAAAAACTGTAAAGGTTATGAAAAGATACGAGTATGTATGTGAGAGTATGTTTATAAATATAAGTAAGATAAGTTTCTTTGAAATTTTTTAAGACATTATTATGTATTCTTTTATTTTTCCTTACTGTCTAATTTATTTATTTTATTGCCTTTTTACTGCTTTGATTTTCTGTACACTACTTATTTGTTGGTTTTCACTCTCATTTTTGCTTGAAAGAGTATTAATATTGATTTTACTGTGTAATTATATATAGCAGGGGTGGCCTACCCAAATGACCTCGCAGGCCACTCAGAAGAACTTTACACAATCCCGCGGGCCACATATAAAAACATATATCTTTGTATTAGATTTGGATCCATTACAAACATTTGTTGGAATGAAAATTTAAAACAGACTGATGTATTATTATTGTTTTCATTGTTTTTCATGTATACAAACACAGATAGTAAAACAATAATGCAATGATCAAATAATGTTTAATTTATTTAATTAATGAGATATCTATTTCTGAACTCTTTCACTTAGTTTTTGCGAGTCGATCTCAATGCATGTGTATTTGCGTATCGTAATTGATGTTGCAGATTTTCGTGCGTTAAGTTTGAGCACGATTTATGTTTGATAAATTTCAATTTAGGAAAAAAAAATATTCGGAGTAACAGAAGCATCGTGATTAAATAATAACAGAGTTATGGGATTTATTTTTTACAAAAAAAAACTCTTTAAACAAAAAATATTTTACAAAATAGTCGAATTTTGTATAAGTTGTAAAAATCTCGCGGGCCGCAAAATTATTCAAAGCGGGCAACATGCGGCCCCCGGGTCGCGGGTTGGACACCCCTGATATATGGTATCGTTATTTTCTAAAACTGGAAGTCTATTTTTTTTTATTTTGTGGAGAGTGGTCATAACTGCGAACACAGTGAGTGAGTGAGTGAGTGAATATTAACGTCGCACTATTCAGCTACACGAGGGCTTTTGGCGACGGACCATGTAATTTTGAACCATGGTCAAGTGACGTGGACGACACCTGAGCTGGCACCCCCCTCTCCTAACTACCACACCACACCAACGGGAGGACGTTTCAGCTCTCGACAGATTTAACGTGCATCGCTGCCCTACACGGCGGGTCTTTAGTGGTATAGGGCTCGAACTCATGACATGCCTGCCATGATCCGATACCTTAACCACTGGGCTACCGCAGCCCCCATAACTGCGAACACATGACCAACGTTGTTGCTGATGAGTCATACGTTAGGGCTCACAAAAAAAAATCTCTGAGTAGAGAACTTAACGCGCATTAATTCTGTCGATGTTCAAAGTCCTCATGTTGGCATGGTGTGGAAGCTTGGAGATTGAGATGCGAGTTCGAGTGACATCCTCGTTACTTGGCTGAGATTATCAGCTAAAAAGTCTCCCACCAACATTTCTCTAGTAGAAATGAAGTACAACGTTAAACAAAATTCAAGTTGTAGAATTCATCTGTGTCATGTATTAGATTATCTAATATTAAAAGACAAACTAAAAATAAATAATTGAATAATAAATAACAGTTTCTTCATAGTGCAAGCACTTGTTTGAGATATATTTCAAAAGTAAGAAGCTACTTGGAGGAACAAATAATCGGTTATACAGAAGTGGAGAAATAATTATAAATTGAAATAATTGAATACTTACGTATTTTACCGTCGACATCGCCAAATGTTGGTATCCTTTCTGCACATGCTTGAAAACAAATTCCTAAGCAAGTTTGCTTCTTTCGTATAGGCCCATCGACAAATAAAATGGCGAAAATTTAGAAGAATTAAATACTGAGTTTAAATAATACACATACACTAAGAATAAATGAAAAATATAATAACAACCGTATTATTCGGGCAAACCGTATTATTCATCGTAACTGCATTCAAAATCGCGACAAATGAGTCTGCATCATTATGTAGTTATATCAACTTGTATGAGAACAAATCTAAATACTGTCATGATTATTTGCAATATTTCTTGTTTCGCCATTTTGGTAAAACCTCAAGTCTTTCGAGTACTCACCTATTATGTCTTATTTTTAGAAATACTGCACTATTTTCTTTCCTGTAGATAATAGGTCCTTAATACTTATCATTTTTCACAACAATACAAAAGAACATTACAAATTATAAACAATGCTATTATTCTCATGTAACGTGACTAGTATTGTGTTTGAGCATGTTGAGGAATAGTACAACCTGTAAAAAAATGGTTACTATATTCGAGCATGCGCGAATATTACGTTTTAACCTGCGCGGGAATAGATCTCCACTGTTAGCTACATATCATGGCACTTGGCGACGTTGTTTAAATTGACGGAATAAGTCGAAGATGTAATACGTAAGTACCGGTGAAAATTTATCTTAATTAAATACTCTTTCAACATCATGTTAATGAATTGAGCAAGAAGACAATGTCCTTTTCAATTTATTGTTGATTAAAAAGGAAAAACATATATTTTACGTATGAAAGACATTGGTCACACAGGGTTGAATAGGGTTAAGTAGTTACATTCTCAGCTGGATGTGAATGAATCCCTTTCCCCTAAATGAAGAAACTTTCCCCATCAACGTTCTCCAAATCAATAAAATCTTAAAAAAACCGTAAGAGAAACTTACATGAAGTTTCTCGATTCAACCTATTATATAACTTTGGAAGAGTACTGTGTTCAAAATGCTGGATTTTTTTTTATCATAAATTCACTTAAGGTGTCCGACTACGTTCGGAACCGTGATTTTAAAAAGGCACATAAATGGATAATTTTCGTGATATTTAGTGTCACTTAGATTAGAATACACGTATAAAATTGTTTGAAGGACATTTTGACAAAAAAAAATATTTAAATACAATATTTTGGCAAAAAATTAACAGAATAACCTTTATTCAAAATGTTCTCCTTTTTGTGAAAAATGCTTCTATAATAATAATATTTTGCTTTTATAAAGTAAAGACTTCTCCAAAGAGTCTGAACAAGGATTTTTGAAAAATTCACATTATCTTGAGAGTTACAGCCATTTGAAATAATTATCGGCGTCTTTTTCTTAAAATTTCTTCTCTCTGTTGTGTGTGTCGTAAAACATGGATAAACCCACTTCTAAGGTGTATATATTTCAAAAATTCTAGTTGAGCCTCTGTACAGAGATCTGAGCTATATACAGGCAAAATATTATTATATAATAGAAGCATTTTTCACAAAAGGAGAATATTTTGAAAATGGGTCATTCAATGTTTATTTTTTGGCAAAATATTTTACTTAAATAAATTTTTATTGTAATACTATTCTTAAAACAATTTTATTTACATTTTCCAATGCAAGTGACACTAAGTATCATAAATACTATCCATTTATAGGCTTTTGCAAAATCACGGTTCCGAACGTAGTCGAATACCTTAAAATGTTAACTGTAACAAAACTTTACAGGCATTACTCTCAAACTCCAGCTACTCTCAACTGATAAACTTGATTTTGATAAAAATGGGGTAGAAATTCTTCTATCACAAATCTGACATTGCGAACAGATAAACACAACTTTGAAGTCTGTGTACCTCCCATTGACGATAGAAACTCTCTTTAACTTATTTTTTTAAATTTTGAAACTCGTAAAAGAGTAAATTATTGGTTGAAATTACAATTCTTTGCAACACTTTAAAAAGCAGTAAACGAAACTAATGTATTGATTCCAACGTTTCGTATTCCAAACTATCCTTCGTAGAACGTAATAACTTTTAGAAATCAAACAAATATTGAAAAATAATTTCGGAATTAAGAAGAATAAAAAAAACTGAGGAACGAGGTATGTAGTTTTCTGCTTCGGTTTTGACATCAACATCAAAGGGGAAAGAAAAGAATGTAGTGGAGCGAGTTTTAAGTACTCGCACAAACGAAAGAGCCCGAGGGTGTACCTTTCGATAGATCGTGCTTTATGGGTAACTCCTTTGTTCTCATTTCCCGCCTTGACACCCACAAATCGAATTCCGAAAGCATAGCACTGTTTCCAACGACAGACGACAAATGGGATGCAGAAGGGGAGAGAGATGAAAACGACTCTCCCTCCTTCTACTGAGAGAAGAAAAGATTGGATATGGGACCCTCCCCCCGCCCTTCTTTTTTCCTTTCTTTTGGAAACTCTATTCGAAATGGCATTTTCAAACATCCTGACGGCATGATCTTACAGGTGGTCCTAAGGCACTTGATGTGTTTTTGGGGTGGAAAGTTTTGATGTCCAAGTGGAATACTTTCGAGGGATGTTTGGATATCTGGTGTTCAAAAGGAGTTGCAAAAATGCAGGATCTCATAAAAGATACTTTTGTTGTGAAAGGATACAATATGTAGAGAAGAGTCTGGTATTACGGAATAGTCGGGTAATATGGAGTTCCGAGGTTCTGACTCTGTTTGTAGCTTCTAATGCGGGGTAAAAATTGAAATACTTAAGAAAGACTCTTGTGATGCATCTCAGTGAGAGTTGATCCCTTGCTGTTGCCATACCACTCACTACAAAACAAAGTGTATTTTGCGATTTTCAAAAATTTTTTGCTGGTAAGAGTTTTCAAACATTTTAACTTACTAGTACACATGTGACTTGATCTTTAAAGCTAAGCAAAATGTACACTAAAAGAATTGTTGTTTGTAATACTGTGGTCATTTTTTAGGTCACAATGTTTTGTCCTTAAGTTTAAAGGTTCATTTTCCAAGATCACTTGTTGGATATTATGGAATACCTAGTATTCCATAATACCTGTGGTTTTAGTACAGAAGTATTATATTTGTGACTTTTGTAAATTGATTGGAAACAGAAATGACTTTCATGTATTCTTAAAAATATGGCTTTTATATTTAAAAATATGGCTTTTATATTTAAAAATAATCATGTTATAAGAAGTTTTAATTAGTTTTCCAATGGTTTAAACCACCTATTCCACAATACCCTCCATTTGTCATTTTTCTTCAAAGTAAATATTTTATAACAAAAAAAATATCCTCACAATCGTTTATAGTATATATCCATGATGATTTTGGAGATTTTTTTTTATCAAAAACCAGTAAAGTTATTTTTAGAAATGTAAATGGTATTCCATAATACCTGACTCTCATTTATGCAATTTTTTATAAAAGCATGATTGTGATTTTAAAGTGTATTTTATCAAAAATAATATCCAGAAACAAAAAAAAAATGTGTCTGCTTAGGAAAGAAAAGTTCACCTACCTTTATAATGGTATTAATCAGCTTTAACACAAAATTTAAAAAATAAATGTAATATTTTCTCTTTCTAAGTACCTCTATTCCATAGTTTAAAAGTAAAATAAAACGTTAATTTGTACAATTCAGAGAGCATTTCAACAGCCTCTTTTACAGTCCTTTCCCTCTGTTATTTTTTTAAACTAAGCCTAAGTTTTAACTGTATTTATGTAACATACCATTTGTGTTAAAATTTCTACTTATTTACTTTCAGAAAACCACATGTGGCCTATTTAAAATTAATTCTTTAAGAATTATGCATTAATGTTGAGAATAAATGAAAATTATGTTGCAATGTGTTATTAAAAATTCACATAAATTTTAGTCCTAATTTATTCCATTAAGGCACGAAAATTTAAACTAACTTTTTATTTCGTACTGATTGCTTTCAAAGTTTAATTGTCATTAATTTTGATATCAAAAATCTTTAACAATCTACAATGAAAATTAATGCAATAACGTTACATTGAATTTGTTCTATTACGTGTGCTATCAATAATATCAATTTAAAGGAAGTTTTTGTCTTTCTAATCCCAATAATAGGAGCTTTTGTGTTTTATAAATACAATATTTTTTAAATAATCTAAATTTATCAAGATTGCCCCAAAATGCTCCAAATCAACTTTCAGATTCATATTTTTTTTTCAATCGAGGAATTAGAAAAAGATAAAAAAAAAAATGGTACTGTTCGGTTAGTACGGTGCAGTTAAAACATTCACCAAATGTGGCTATAGTCAGATCCCCAACTGCAATCATTTTTCGTCCTTCTCCACACTGTTTTTACTTTAATTCAGCAAAATTATCAACAATTAGCAACAAGTTATCTATTTTCAAGTTTGTCTGTTCATATTTTGTCTGTCGTTACCAAAAGAGTCCACTTGGCGAAATTTGTCCTGGCTAACCAAAAAATACCAAAATGGTAACGTTACTTTACCCGATAAAATAATTATTTTGTTTTCATTATAATGCTTGTTTACCTGCACTGGCAACATATTTTTGGTATTTTCTGTATTTATGTTACACTTTTTTTCAGTATTAAGGAAAGTTATGTTGCTAAGAGAACAGTATAACTCCATTATTATGTTCTGTTTTAATAACAAATGGTTAATAGTTATTGCCACATTTTTAGAGGCATTCAAGAAAGCTTTTAGTAATTTTTAACTTGATGAACCCTTACGTTTTCTTATAAAAATGCAATACTTACTCGCGACTAAAATAAATTAATTAAGATGAGGAATAAGGAGTCAATTTTACTTCCGATTTAAACCTCTGAACTTTATTTGCTAAAAATTATGTGATACATTTAGTAATTTCATATTATTTCAATTATATCTATAAAACATATGATAAAGTACTTGATATTATCCTTACGTTATATGCAACGTATCGTTTACGATTATTTCTCCAAAAAGCTATACACTCTTCACCCTTGATCATCATGCTTTGTTTAGCTACTTAAATTGTTCTGTTTGTGTACTTTTGCAGAAATATACAAACCTCTTAAAAGATAAATAATATATTAGCCTTTACTCAAATCAAAAATCTTTTACTTCCATTTCTTATCTTATTCCAAATGTACTTTGGCCCAACATAAATGTTTGCGAATTGTTATCGATTCGAAATTCGCCAAGAACAGAAAATGTCTCCCGATACCGGAGACGGTTCACACAGAAGACGGTTATGGCCCTACTTACCTCTTGCGCCCTATTGACCGAGTGTGCAATCCACTTAAGATAACGATAGTACTTTGGCATCATTTCAAATATTTGCAACAGAAAGTGGCGTTTATTAGATGGATAATAATATTTCTGTTGATCGTAACATCGAAGGGAAATAGGTGACAGAAGTTTATTAGAGCAAATTGAATCTGTGTATTCTCGTTTAAATGCTTCAAATAATTAATAAGATGAGAGCTGGCACTCTATTACAACTTTCTTATAATATATATAAGCAAAGTATTTATTTGCAAAATCCAGGTGCTCTACTTATTTCATGTCTTTCAGTTGGAAATGAAGTTTTATTTTACTAAATTTTGCAAGTTTAAGTTTTTATAGAGTACTACGCACAGTTCGTCTTGTCTAAAGAAGATTTAAATCAGTTACAGTTTGTGAAGAAAGCCCTTTAAGAGTCACTCGATTATCAATGTTTTTTGTTTGATGAGAAATCAATCCAAATGGATGGCCTCTAATCCTTCAGCTTTGCATGATTGTTGCTATTTTTGAAACGGTTATAATCTACAGTCATTAATCAATTTAATCTTTTAGATACGAGTATTTCTGTAGACTTTAAACCACATTCTCTCAAATAAAAGATCTTACCTTGTTCAATCAAAGTTAATTATTTGCATAACTTCCCATTTTCATAAACACTATAATGGGCTAAATTCATGTGACGTCATACTCACATGATAACTACAATCACGTGTTTCAAACCATTTAGTACATAAATTTATAAGACGTCATAGTTACATAACAAATGCAATACTGAGAAATTCCGCTTCTACCTGCAATATCATGATGATCGGATTCAAGTTTGGAAACACCGTGGTAAGAGGCTGCTGAAATATTGCGTTATGTATCGCACTGGAACTGCACCCAGTATTATGGTTTGGGGTGATATTGTATTTCACTGACACACCCCTCTAGTACGTATTGCCGTTACACTATACAGCCATAGCTACATCTCTCAGGTGTTGGAGGCCGTGGTCCTCCCATACATCCAGCGCTTGTCATTAGCCATATTCCAACAGGATGATGTGTGACCACACGTGGCACACAATGTTCATGAGTTCTTCTTTACCAATCAATTGCTTCATTGGCCTGCTTGTTCTGCCGATCTATCGCCAATCGAAAACGTGTGGCGCATGCTTGCACTACAACCTGGCTCGAGATACACCATCCACTGCTACACAGATCAACTTTGGCAATATGCAGAAGCCGGATGGAAACTGCTGTATCCCAAGAATACCTCTCTGATCTGATGCCAAAGCGTGTGGCAATGATTATAGCCAACAATAGCAAGCACACTAACTACTAAATTTTTCATCATCCACACCTCACGAGAGGCTGCAATTTTAATCGTTTGATCTTCGTACAACATGTTTGTGACATCTCTCGCGTTCTTCTTCTAACATAACCTCTACGTTCTTTGACGGCCACGATTAATGGCAAAATTTTTCCAACCCAAATCCAAGAAGTGAAACGAAGCATAGATGCAAATAAGATAACCTTTAAAAGGATAGAAAGTTTAGTGAGCAATGATGGCAATTTAGAGGAAGCTAGTTCGGAAAAGGTAGAAGTGTATTTTGACGGCCCCTACCAAGGAATCACGGAGATCTCGCCATTAGTACAAGGTGCATACTATTGCACTCGAGCCCAACAGCCTACCTGCAAGTAATTGAACCGTTGAGTATTCAATCAAGGTAGGAAGATTATATTCTGAACGCTAGTATATTATTGAGATTGTGATTAGGCAGATATAATATATTTATATTGATAAGTGATCTAATTGCGTGATCTGAGTTAGTTAAAACTGCGTACTTATTCTCACTTAATATAAGTTTGTGTTCAATATCTCTAAGTAATTTAAGTTAAATTCTTAATAAAAGTCATATTAAGAATTATAGAATGTCTCATATCATTCCGAGAGAGAATCCCACACCTCTAACTTACGCGGAAACCCCACGACATAGCTATCGAACGATGGCCATGTCGCATGTTATCTGCCAAATAAGTTTCACTGTGATGTTTCTGTTCCTTCTTGGTGTTGCATTTTGTGTGGCCAGCAACATTTCTGCAACATATTTAAATTTGTATGAAACTCAGGTGTGCAGCTCTAAATCTGTGAAGAATTTCATTTGGCCTTATCCTATTTTCTAACGCTGCATATCATCTTTTTCTTAGAAAATACGTATTACTTATTTTTATTTTGTGATGAAAAACAACATAAAATAAATTGTTTTTCATCAAAAATAAAAGACTAAATTGTATATAAAAGATTATCTAACTAATATAATGTCGATAAGCTGATAACCACACTCTGCAGACCTACCTGTTTGTTTGCATATTCAGCGTTCCTACATAAAATAAAAACAAAGTATTCTTATTTCGCATCAAAAATAAAACAAAATGTTATCTAAAAGGAGATATCTGATTAATTTATTTCAGATTATCTGAAAAATATGTTCTCTACAGCCATTTTATTTATTTGCATCTCTGATACAAATTTTTATACTTTTTTACAACCTGTTCTTACTAAAGCTAAAGAAACAAATATTACAGCCTGAACAAAATTCTTTCTTTAAACTTTTATCCATTCTTGATTGGAAGAATCCTTTTTCCAAGAAGAGGGAGGGGGGGGAGAACCGTTTCTGGTACGAGGTACAGTGATTCAATCCTGGTGGTTCGCCTGTACCATAGGCATCTAATTCCACTGCTCATTATGCACCAGCTGAGGCCAGCCTGCTAACTTCTTTTTCATTTCTATCGCCTTCTGCACGGCGATGATCAAAAGCTGAGAATCTCTTGCTCTCTCTCTCTCTCTGTTGCTTTGTTTTATGTGTTTCTTATCCGATGTGTTGCGGAATTTTTCCCGTTTATCGATACTTTTTCACAACTGGCGCTCCGGGATGAAAGTTCATCACCAATTTGAATATTTAACGCCGTGTGTCACCTCTTTTTCAAGTTGGGATGTAATGTATGGTATAAAAAAACTCGAAGTTTGGGACTTTGATTTCAAAAAGTGTAGTTCTTAAGTAAAAACTTCGGCCAAAGTTGAATTAAAATAAAGAAATGTTTCTAGAACCAAAAGATGAAAAGTTTAACTGAAAACTGGTGGAAGTTTTTTTTATTAATGAGAGACACATAAATCACAGTGATTATTAAACTTTATTATTTTATTTAAAAACAAGCGATAGCTGTGCAATTTTCTTAACTTTATTTAAAATGATTAGAGCAGCATTTCTCAAACTGGGGGCGCGCCCCCTAGGAAGGGGTGATAAATCTACAAAGGGGTGTGAGCATATTCAAAAGTTGAAAACAAAATACTATTTAAAAAAAATTATTAATTTACTGAAAGTTAACAAACAAAATGCATTCTGACATAATAAGAAATAAAATTAACATTTTCACTGATATAATACACTTATAAATGTATCAGTACGGCACAACGTATTTTATAATTAATTTAGCAATACCAAGTTAAGAACAAGTTTGATAATTATCAGTGACCTCATGGGCTTGTCATATATAAAAATTAACGTATCTTGATAATTTGTAAGGTTTATAAATAACTTCAGAGATTAAAAGTTATGCGATTAGATTCCCAATGCCTCCGTTTTCCTCGTAGGAGAGCGTATGTGATGTTTTGGGAGGGGAAGGGAAAGAAAATAAATAAAAATAAGAAATCATCTGACATAAGGTAATCCTTCGGAAACACTGTCAAGGTCCTTTTATTGCATTTCAAAGCATTCGGAATAATTTTATGGATAGCAGTGCACAGAAAAGAACGTACTTCAGAAAGACGTATATATGTTCTGGAAATCTAACACACCAATTGAGCATGGCGTATATATACGTCGGTGACACTTAAGAGGTTAAAGTCGTATTGTAGATCTGGAGTCAAAGTATAGTATTCTTGAATTTCTGCATTGTTATTTGTTTGGAAGGGGGGCGCAATGAAAGTTATGATTGAATATTGGGTCAAAAATATTTAAAGTTTGAGAAACACTGGATTAGAGTGTTTCTTCTTTTTTTCAGTCTGAAAAGACTGTTTAACATCAAAGTCATCTTTATATACAAATATAAATTATCTCCTATCAAACATTTATTTACTTATTTATACAGATGTCAGACATTTTTGGTCACTAGATCATTAGTCTCGATCTAGCCTCCCAATACTTGAGAACAATAGAGCTAAAAGACAATAATGCAGTGCATTCGTCAATATGGTTCTTATCCGTGGACTCTACAGAGTCACAAAGAGTAAAGTCTGAAGTGTTCTTTAGTCGAATTCAAAAAGATGGCCAGTCAAACAATCGTGTCCAGTCAAAAGACGAAATAACACCACGGATACAGGGCGAGGAAAATCTTTGAACTAGTGAGACATTCCCAGGCCTTTCCTTTAACTTCTTTTGATAGGTAGGAGGGAAACCTTCTCTTAAATTCTAATTTAATTAGGAGTTTTCCAGAATTAAAAGTCATATGGTTATTAGTGGTTTGTGTGAAATAGTCGTTCCCTTCTTTGCCAGGAAATCGGCTCTTTCATTTCCTTCGATGCCATAATGAGTAGGAATCCATTGCAAGACAATTGCATCTGCTAGAGGGCTGAGAATCTTTCTACAATCATAAATTCCTTCGGGAGTGCAAACTTTACTGTTGGAGATAGCCTGCAAAGCGGCTTTACAATCATACCAAATCACAGTCCGAGGAAAATAATTCTTCCCATTGCTTAATTGATTCAAAACAATAAATATAGCCTCAACTTCACCATCAAAATTGGCACTGTCTCTTCCAGTGATAATGCATTTTATGTATAGATTGAATGATTATTTGCATTGCATTTAGAAGAACAATAGGGTTATTAATAATGAACCTCGAAATTATATGCTTCATGGTCAAATAACGAAGGTGACACTAGTGTTGGCACTCCATCAAAACGTCTTCTCCATGAGGAGTTTGAGCCTCCACAGATTCAACGTGCATCGTCTCCAATGCACGACCCCATCAAGGGGCTCACCTTCTTTGGGTGGGTACGGTGTCACAATCCCGAGGTACTCTAGTGATCTTTTCCTTTTCCCAAGGGGTTTACTACCTTTGGTGAACACGGGTGTCACGACCTCGGGGTACCCCAGTGATCCTTCTCTATTTTCGACCCTCCATCTTGTCATCCAACTTCTCCTTTTCTTATTTTCCCGTCCAGACCATAGACCTATGAATGTTTGGCGCAATATAGCCAAAACTGGCTCTTGCGCCATAAAACGCCAAACTCACTCACTCCAATGCACGACGATCTTAAGACATACGTAGTACAATTCAAAAATTCGGGGACTGCGGCCGTTGCTGACAACGAAATTACCTAAATTTAAACCACTTTAAATGGATTCTACTAATCCTCCCTTACCTGGTCAGGTTGGCTTAGTTCATGTCATGTGACCGAACCGTACTCACAGCTGTGATTTTCCGAAGCTAGTTAGCTTTGTTCTACGATGTAAGAAAGATGGTTTTTCTTGAACAGAGTTGAACATTAAATTATGTCAACGCTTAGGTAAAACACCAATGGAAACTTTGGAGATGGTAAGTAAGGTGTATGGTGAATCTACCACAGGGAGATCCAAGGTTTACGAAAGGCTTCGACGTTTTAAAGAGGGCCGATAGTCCATCGAAGTCAATGAACACGTTGGATGACTGACTTCACGGATCGCGGTGTCTGAATGTGTTCGAAAATATTGTCATCAAACACTTGCACAAGTCACTGAAGGTACACACTTCTCGAAGACGTCCTTTGAGGGAATCCATTCGTCGCAAACGACCTCTGTTCTGTCAGAATAACGACTGGTATCTTCTGCATGACAACGCACCAAAACATCGATCCTAATTGGTAAAAGAGTTCCTCACCAAAACTCGCACTAACGTGCTCCCATATTCTCCCCTATTCACCGGGCTTAACCCCGTGTGACTTTTACTTGTTCCTATCAAAGAAAAACATTTACAGGGACACCATTTTGTGTCATCAGATGAGGTGAAAGGATCATTGCTGGAGGCCTTACGAGAGGTTTCAAAAAATATCTTCCAGAAGTTATATACGAACGCTGGCAGAAGTGAGTCGTCGCACAAGGTGAATACTCAGAAGGTGGATATGCTTCGGTACGGTGAACTATTCAGGGTAAGGTTTTCTACACCTTGTCCCCGAACTTTGGGATCAAACTAAGTATCAGAATTAGAACACACAACGTTACTACAAATTCGCCGATCATAACTTTGCAACCATGTCCTTTCGGTCACCCCGGGAGCTGTAATTTTAAGAAAGACGTGTCTTCCTGACTATCTCTTAGGTAGAATCTCAGAAAAAAATTAACTTTCCCCTTTCGTTTAAAATCCTTCGCTGGATTTTATTTTCAATTTATTAAAATTTAAGATAAAACAAAAGTACTTTCTTTTTATTGTCAACTGATTAGTAAAATCTCACTATGGTGTTAATAAGAAAATGATTTAAAAACTAATTATTGGGAACTAAAAACAGATTCTTTTACCAGCGCTTAACAAAAACGTTAATTAGTAATATATAATTATATTCCAGAATCATATAGTATCGTTTTTAAATTTTTTTATATTGTAGATTAAAACATTAGTTTACCTCAAATTACGTCTCAATGGTATATATTCCTTATATTTACTGTGTTCCCAATTTGGAGTATAAAATATACTATATAGTTATATTTGTTATGATACGTTTGTATTTGTTATATTATATATTTATATTTATGTTACATTACATTTATATTTATTTTATATTATATTTATTTTTTATATATTATATTTATTTATTTATACTGTATGATTTTATTTATTTATTTATATTATATATTTTTCAATATCAGATAAGGAAAAGACGTAAATATTTGATATTCTTTATGTAAGTGTAATAATATATCGTACATAAATACCATTTGTTTTCAGGGTTTTTTTTATTATCGAGATAGACAATTTCATTGTTTCTTTAGACATACTTTATTGTTGCTATTTTTGGCTATAAAACTTGTTCATTTCTATTGGAATGGATAATATATGATACTCATTTCCATTCGTTGAACAATCTTTGTTTTTATATCTTCGGGGCTTATGTTACAGATATCATCCTCTTTCAAATCTATACACCATAATGTTAATAGTAATTAATGTTTTATGACATAAAATAGCATTATTCTTTCTTCAA
This sequence comes from Trichonephila inaurata madagascariensis, assembly GCA_019973955.1. Taxonomy (NCBI): domain Eukaryota; kingdom Metazoa; phylum Arthropoda; class Arachnida; order Araneae; family Nephilidae; genus Trichonephila; species Trichonephila inaurata. The sequence goes on along the minus strand of BMAV01004609.1, from coordinate 12,835 downwards.
GTTCCATTGGGTAACCCCATTACAACTAGTAACAAAAGAGATGGTGCTAATTTTCCCTGTGGTGATTGTAGGCACCTGAATTCTCAAAAAATTCCAAGCAGATAACCCATTTTTTGTATTGAAGATTTGCATCACTTCTTAAAAGATACAAAAATTTTCTCCGAAATAGATCTGTTCACAGCATATTATCAGATAAATACAGCCGAAGACAATTAATGCAAAACTACTCTATTTAGATTACACAAATATAACATTATGATTTTTTTGCTTCAAAATTGCTCCAGCAACTTTTAAACGTTTTACTCACAAACTTGTTTTCCATACCTCAAGTATATATTAATAGCATCAGGAGATGAAGAACATATTAAGAAATACCCAGTGTTTTTAAATACTACACAAATATGGCCTTGGAATTAACATTTGTATCTCTATTTTTGCAGCTCAGGAAGATGATGTCTTAGGGAATTTGATTACACCCGACACTTAATGACTTTTACTACCAAAAGTTGAAACTATACCGAATTATAAACTGCTAAAAATTATGTAGGATTTAAAATCCTTTTTTTATGAAGCATCAATTTTTACCATCGATATTTAAGAGATACAGCTAAACGCAATTTTTCTTACCTTTCTTCACGGCTCTAACACAGAAGGTACAAGTAATATTAGTAGGCTGAAGAAGCAAAAAACAATATTAAAAAGTCAAATACTACTTAATACTGCTTTATTGTCTTTTCCATATCTTTAACTACTACTATCTATAAGCTGAGCCGTGTCAGATTTCTCAATTGCTGCAGATTTTCAACAAAATGAAGATAGCGACTGGAAACTCATAACAATTTTTTCAGGGAAATTAAATGAAGTCAAAGAAATCATAACATTTATTATAGAGAAGTATTATACATATAGGCATATTTAATTTAATTTAATCAATTCAGGAATTATGTAGAAAAAAGGCATTTTACTACTTACACAGAACATCAGTCACAATATTGGCTTTTCTTCTAAACTTAACAAAATAGCAGCTAGATTACGATTTTCTAGAAAAATTTCCTGGTAATATATTTCATCTCCAACAAATGTTTTCAAACTTTAGCTTAATTAGTTTTAATATGTTAGTCTATAGCAGTGGTTCTTAAACTGTGGTCCACGGACGACCCTTGGAGGTTCTCAGCGCCTTTATTGGGATCCACGGAGCTCCCGTGCAACGTTGTGATTTCGCTCTTTGCATACTCTGAAAGACCTCGTCGAAAAGTTGAAAGTTGTGCCTTACTAGACTAGATCACTAAATTGTACTCTATGGAAAAACTCTACTAGAACTTGTATTTTGATTAGAAATATTAAATAGGGGACGAATGTTCAAAATCTTGGGGGTCCGCTTTGTCACGCTGATATATAAAGGGGGGAGCGTGACGATTGAAAGTTTAAGAACCGCTGGTCTACTTCACTTTCGAAAGATACGGTAAGTATTTTTAAAATACGATTAATCTCGAATAATTTAAAATCTGAAGGACGATATACAACAAAGGTAGAACAGAACTAATTAATTGTTTCACTTGTCATTTTTTTAATAATAAATTATTACAAAATAGTAATCTATGAAAATGTTTAAAGCATAAATATGAATATCTGAGCATAAATTGAATATTCTATCATTATTCGTCATATATTTATCGTTATGAGTATTTAACGTACAGCAGCACAAATTTTCTATTTTTTGTACAATGGTTTACTATGGAAAAAGGTCTCTTACCTAGTGATTTGATTCTTTGCTAATTAACTAGTCCCAGTGAGCATTATCTCCTTTGAGTCTAAGACAGTGCTTCTCAAACTTTCAATTTTTGTGACCAATTTTTCGATCATAATTTTCAACACACCTTCTCCTACAATAACAATGTATTGAATGCAATAACAATGCACTTTGATCTTAAAGCTACAACATAGCTTTAATTATAAAATGTACGAATTATCAGGATGTGCATTAAATTTGATATAAAATTTTGTACATTACAAACCCATGGGAGAAACCCTAGTAGTTATGAACTTGTTCTTAATTTGGTATTGCTAAATTAATTATCAATTATATTATTAATGATACATTTATAAGCACTGATAACCTGTACTGATACATTTATAAGCACATTATAAAGTGAATTTTATTTCTTATTAGGTCGATATGTATTTTCATTTTCTTCCTTTCAGTAAATTAATAATTTTTTAAATAATATTTTGTTTTCGACTTTTTGATACGCTCGCCCTCCCCCAACTTAGGGTTATCACGCCTCCAGGGGGTGCGTGCCGCACAGTTTGAGAAACGCTGGTCTAAATCTTTCATATATGCTAGCAGCTTACAAAGTTTCTGATAGTACAGATAAGTGATCAGATCACTTTTTATTGCTTTGTCTTACAAAAATTCCTCAACAAATAGAAAAATGATAAATTTTATAAAAAGCAGTTATTGTTAATGAAAGGGAAAAAACTCATGTTTCGTACTAAGCTACAAAATTTTTTAAAACATCACTATCATTAAACTGATGCTCGATTCTAAATCAAATTGAAGCTACTTAGTTTATTGATACTTCATAAAAAAACATTACAAAAAAATTATAAATTCATAAGTATAAATTTTCTGAAACACTAAATCCTTAATTATTTTTTGCCCTTTTCCATTTTCGTTAAGTTTCTCCACATTCGCCGTTTCAAACATTCCAGTCACAATCCATTAAGGTTTCTATTTTCAAAATTTTGATAGAACTTTTTTTTTTCTTCGAGCTACCTCGTAAGTAATTCTGGAGAAACGATTCCTTGTATCGAACGACAAAACATTCATCTTCGAAAAAGTATCCTTTCCATCATTGAAGCTGTCTCAAATTCTTTGCATATCTTTGCAATTAGAGTTTCTAGGAAAAGAATGTCCCGACGTGCATTGCGACAAGTGGAAAAGCAAACACTTTAATTGAAGAGAAAGGAAGAAGGGAAAAAACCACTCAACCTAGCCGCTTTCACCATCTATATAAGTGAAGTAGCAGACCACTTCCAAACAAAAGCATTTTCTCAAGTTTCTTTTCTTCTTATTTTTTTTGTCTCTCTCTTTCTCTCCCTCAAAGCAAACAATTCCACAGAGAGGCTATCTTTTACGAATCTTCGGGGAACACTTATGCAAATGGGATGTTTCGAATATACTTGTCGATACACTTTCCGATATCCAGTAACTTTTTTTTCTTCTTCCCCGTTGAGATCTTAAAAAAAATGGAGATAGTTTCGATACCTGAAGAAGATTTATCGAAAATTAGAAGAAGAAACGATTTTAACTTTTTTTTTTCTCTTCCACTATCGAAGCTCTTTATCCTTCTTTTTTTTATTCTTTCGTCTGGAAAAGAATGGATACTTGAATGAATTTTTTTGTATTGTGCCATTGACTTATTAGGTTATTTTGCGCTTGAGAAAGTTCTTCATTCGTAAGTATCGCAACTAAGTTTATCCAGTCATTTAAAAGAGTCATCTTCATTAGCGCTACTTGTGTTCGCTGTCTTTTTTTACACACACGATTGTAGCCATGTTAGGGTGCTTTGCTAGAGAAAACTCTAAATTATAAGTATTTTTGAGCAAAACTATAACCATTGTTTATAATTAGTGTTAATGAGATTTATTCTTCTGTAGTATTTTAATTTTCCGCCTCGTTATGTTTCTTAGAAAGTGTTTTTTTTTTATGTATTTTCATATAACAAAGAATGAATGATTCATAAACAATTTTTTATTCTTTCTAAGGAATTTATAAGCTTGTTCCCTGTCATTTCAATTTCTAGCTTATGAGTTTATCTTACAATAAAGAGCTACTTTCTAAGACTAACATGTCTTTTACCTTTCTTCTTCACCTACAGTTTGGATTCTTCTTGGCACGGACTTCACAAGATGTTGATAGGTCGTTTATAAAAGCTGAGATCATGCTTGAGGAATAGGACTTTTCAATATATAGCATGTCATGTTCATCAAACCAATCATGTGCCCTACCAACACTATAGCAGGGCACATTATTCTGATGAAAGCACCCATTGGCATTAGATAAATCATCAAGGATATACTTGGCCAATAATAATGTTTAGATATGTACACGAAATAAAATCACAAACAATTTACCTATACTACTGTGTCAAAGACACAACTTTCTTTTTTTTATATTAATCTAGCCATAACACAGCATCACAAAAGTTAATTTCCCCTTAATAACGAAATAGCCACTCAATTTGATTGCTCTAACTTTTGAATAAAAGCCAAAGTGATCGGAGTTAAACTTGCTCTAACCAGAGCTGTAATTAAAAAAAAAGATTAATTTGCAAATTCCTAAAAAGACAGTTAAGAATGTACTAAAAATATTCTGAAAACAGAATTTCCGCTTGGGGTGCATTACATTGAAATACAAACAAGCTTAATTCTTATGACTCTCCTAGTACAAAAGTTGTACCACAGTCAATGAAAATGAGACCAAAATATTGGGATACAATACATGTATAGCTGAATTTTAAATGTTTGCAATGTTTCTAATAACTTACATCTATTCATTTTTAATTCCCTTGAAATAAAGTTCCATTTGTTCTGACTTTTAAATAATCTTTCACTTAAATGGGTAACTGAAGACAGCGGCAATTGAAAAAAAGAAATGATAAACAAGGAAACGACAGCACTGTGTACTGTCGTTGCAGATCATGATAAATTCGTGAAGAGGTCAAAACATTTTAACCAAATTTTATTCGGTCCTTCAGAATTTTTACCGTTAACTTCGAAGAAAATAATCTCTGATTCTACAATTTCTTCAAGGCCTTAGTTCTCAATGTATGAATTTCGTTTCTCATTTTCCCCCCTTCAATTTGAACACCTACACCTCGATTGCTTTTTTGACCCGCTAAAAGATATCGGGTAACAAGAAATGATTTCTTACAAAAGATTCGATGGAAACTACTTTAGCTGGAGGGAACATAGTTTGAAATCCTGATTTAAGAAAATATTCATACCCCTCTGTTATTATCTCTTCCTCAAACTCTTCTTTTAGACATTACGTAAAATTTTGCCTCTTTATTAGTAAGACAAAGATATTTATTGTTGTGACTCGAGAAACTATTCTTTTTCGATTTCAATATCTTTTATTTTTCTTCAACACACAGGATAAAATGAGGCTATTTATACTTATGAATTAATGAAGCTATGCACATGAAAGAACGAATTATTTGAGCACACGCTCCGTAAACATAAAGTATTATACACAGTTATTTTCTTAACGTAAAACGTAAACTACTTAGAATGTTCCATAAACATACTTAACTAAAATTCTGTTACCAGATTCAAAGAGAATAAACAAACGTGAAACAAATATTAAATAATACAAAACAAGAAATTTTGAACTTATCGGGAGTGGTGACACTTATTGTTTCTAGTAAGAAAGGTTTTATAAAGATAGTAGTGTAAAATGTTATGTTAATATCTTTGCATTATACAAATTATCATATTATTTTAAAATTAAGACGAGGTTTAAAATCTAATTTTTCTCATACATTTGCAACGTTTTATTGCATCTGAATAAATGAAATTTATTAAACTGAACAAACATAAAGTACTTATATTATATTTTATTTTTGTTTTTCTTTCATAAATGTAATTGAAGTAAAACATATGTTATTAATTAACATTCGTATTCCATATTATCTTATACTAATTAAACATAAATATGCAACACACAAAGTCCATTTCTTAATTAAACTTAAATAACATTACCTCGAAAGATAATTCGAGACAAAAAATATCAAACAAATTTTAGTTACGCATAAAAGAGCAAATTTTATAATCTCCATTTCCCCTATCCTCCCTTTTTTTTTATTTCCATTAAGTCTAGGAAAGTTAATAACATCAAAGGTGGAATCACAAAATTAAAATACATTATTTTTCACAAGCAATAAATTTTAATTAAATTTTATAAAAATACGCTTAATGAACTTTAACATAAAATTGTCTTGCAAAGGAATTATTTTTCATTATTCCAGCTTAATCCAAATTGATGCATGTCTAAGCTGCATAATGGGATTTCTTTGTAAGGATTATTTTTTTTTATTTGAAATTTTAAAATAAAACTCACATGTGTCGTGCATGTCATTCAACTCTTATTATCTAGAACGTTGACCTCATACCATAAAAATTTGCGCCTACTGTAATCTTTTGATTATATAATTCAG